>CM042329.1:13245338-13412838 GCA_023566125.1 Zingel zingel | reverse complement strand
TTTCAAACCATGACGTCTTAGTGTATTACCAACAGTAACCTTGGAAACGGTGGTCCCAGCTCTTTTCAGGTCATTGACCAGCTCCTCCCGTGTAGTCCTGGGCTGATTTCTCACCTTTCTTAGGATCATTGAGACCCCACGAGGTGAGATCTTGCATGGAGCCCCAGTCCGAGGGAGATTGACAGTCATGTTTAGCTTCTTCCATTTTCTAATGATTGCTCCAACAGTGGACCTTTTTTCACCAAGCTGCTTGGCAATTTCCCCGTAGCCCTTTCCAGCCTTGTGGAGGTGTACAATTTTGTCTCTAGTGTCTTTGGACAGCTCTTTGGTCTTGGCCATGTTAGTAGTTGGATTCTTACTGATTGTATGGGGTGGACATGTGTCTTTATGCAGCTAACGACCTCAAACAGGTGCATCTAATTTAGGATAATAAATGGAGTGGAGGTGGACATTTTAAAGGCAGACTAACAGGTCTTTGAGGGTCAGAATTCTAGCTGATAGACAGGTGTTCAAATACTTATTTGCAGCTGTATCATACAAATAAATAGTTAAAAAATCATACATTGTGATTTCTGGATTTTTGTTTTTAGATTATGTCTCTCACAGTGGACATGCACCTACGATGACAATTTCAGACCCCTCCATGATTTCCAAGTGGGAGAACTTGCAAAATAGCAGGGTGTTCAAATACTTATTTTCCTCACTGTATATAGTCACAGAAACAGGCTTTTTAGTTTTCTCTCACATTTACACTGACTTTTATATATAAATATTTTAATAACACATGTAAAGCAGCTCAGTTTATATCCATTGATTTTTTTTTTTTTTTTTTTTTTAATTGTATTTAATCCTACTTTATTTTAGTCAGGTTTTCATAGTTTATGTCACAAAGTAGACACGTTAGGTCCTTTACATCCCCAGTCTTGATACACAAAGAGCCAAGATGGCTTTGTTTCAAAATATATAAAATATATATATAAAAAAAAAATGGTTCAGCTGGAGATTTGGGTGTGTTCAATCTGCGATGAGGAGCATGCTACAGAGGTTTTTAAACTTGTAGCCTTCGGCCCCAGCTGACACTGGGTACGTCCCAGGTCCTTTAATTGCATCCATGTCGCCTTCAATTGCTTTCCTTCCTCGCGTCCTAGTTTGTCCCACCTTGGGAGCATGGGAGAGATGGGAGAGACGCAAGGAAATGATGCGAGGAGAGAGGAAACGAGGAAATGTGGTTTTAGAGGGATGAAAAAAGATAACTTCATGCCCTGGTAGTGGGCGTGGCTGAGGGAGAGCCTAGTGCCGGTGTGACACATAGGTTAGTATTTGGAGTGCTTAAATCACCAGCTTCAATGTCTGTGTGAATGATAAGGGGTTTGGTTAAAGGGTGGAGAGCTTAGAAATGTACAATACAAGTCTGTACAGAAGAGTCACCCAACCTGTCAGAAGGGCCTGAAACCTCTACTACCGCAGGAATGTTGTCTTTGAGAGGTGGAGGACGATTGGCCGATCCTCTGCAGGTGACAAGAACCCTGTCTAAAAATCATCTGCACAGAGATGGGTGGAGACACTGCAGAGGGAGTTAAATACTGCGATGAACACTTAAGATCTTTGAACCTGGGTGGGAAGACCGTCTGCAGTAGCACAGGTAAGGTATTTGGTTGTTTAAATATATGCATACATATTTGAATCAACTGTGAATTATTCTTTTTTTTTTTCTTGTTTTCTTTTCCCCTCTGTACAGCGATTATTTTCGTTTCAAGTTTTTCCAGCCAAGTATCATGGCCTTCTTCAAGAAATTCTTCACTCACGTCATCCCTCAGAAAGACCCCGACAAGAGCACCGTCACAGTGAGTATCGGATCACCCAGCTACAACTAGTCATGAGCAGGATACACCTGTTGTTGGCTAACTGCAGTTTTGTTTAATATATGATCACCCTCCAGTTTTTAAAGTTTTGCAATTTAAATAAAAATGTAACATGTATGTGGAAGTTAATGAGAAGCTGGACATTTGTTATCTTAGGTGCTTACACTTGAGTATTTGGATTTCCTATTAAAGGTGGAGTCTGTGTTGATGGAGAAAGAATGTTGATATTCAAGCTCAACGCCCACAACAAACTCCTTCAGAACAATAGTAGGCTACGTGTCAGATTTACCGTCGCCCTCTACCTCCCACTGCCTTTCTCTTTATACATCCGTAGCCTTTCCCTGTGCACGAGCATGAAAGCAATGGACCTTTTTCACAGCAGACATGTTGACTTGTCATAGTAGGAAAAGCACAGCTGAAATTGATAACCTTAACGATGGCTCAATTCCATCAAGTGTCCCAGTAAGCTATTTCAGTGAGTCAGCATGCACAATACCAGGGCCTCTCCTAAGTGGAATGCAGCCATCATTAATGGTTCTGAATACACCTGTGCTTTTCCTACTATGACACGTCAACATGTCTGCCGTGAAAAAGGCCTATAGTGTTGTGTTGCTTGGTCCGAGCCACATTGTTTCCCATTTACAGAGCAAGGCTATGTATAAACACCAAATTTTTTTTTTCAGCGCGCACACAAAACTGACAGAGGACTGTGAGGAGATATTCACAGCATTTGACAAATAGTGTGTTAGATTACAATCACAGACTCCACCTTTTTTTTTTTTTTTTTTTTTTCAGCTCTGCCATCTTTTGTGTCACTCTGCCCTGTGATGAAACTGGACTGAATCAAAAAATAATTTTCAAAACTGAAATGATGTGTAGCTTTAAATTCCTGATGGTTTGTATCAGCCAAAGTTCGTTAAAAATCTCTGTACTTCTGGCTGTTGTTCTAGGTGACGGATAAGCCCAAATCAACCTATTACGGAACAGTCACCCCGTATCCGAAATTCAACGCCACGAGTGATGCTTCCACTCTTCAGAGCGCCTTTAAAAGTAAAAGTATGTGTGTTAACCCTTAAAAATTATCTCGTGCCTTTTTTAAGTTTTGGTTGTTTCTAAATGTTTTTTTGCAGATGGTGTACAATTTTAAAGGTAAACAACTCTTAACAATTAAAACGTGAATGTTTCCTCAAAACTTTCACGTTTTAAGACACAAATCTTCTTTCAAGACTCCACATTTCTGCCGTTGAGGCTGTGCTCTGAGCACTTTAAAGAAAGTAAAGTACAACGTATCCCTCACAGAAGTGGACAAGGATGTGATCTTTGCCGTCCTGGTGAAGAGAAGCAACGAGCAGAGACAGAAGATCAAGGCCGTGTATGAAGCGTCCGCTGGGCAGGTGAGTGATCCATTTCTCATACAGACCGAGTCGAGTATGGTCAAATAAACCCACTCCATGTCTGCCAGTGCAAATGAAACATGAGCTCGCAGATGTCTGGTTTACAGCCTGTTATGTTTTAGCATGCCATAGATGAACATTTGAATAAAGTTTTAAAAAGGAACATTTAAAGTAAACAACAACTGAAGGCCCCTGTACCTCACCCGAATCTATGTTTTATCGTTCCACTCACTGTCGGTCAGATCGCCTGATGAAGACGATGTCTTTTAAAGTGCTCAAATTATGCTTTTTGGCTTTTTTCCTTTCCTTTATTGTGTTGTATATCTTTTTTGTATGTACATTATAGGTTTACAAAGTGAAAAAGCCCACAGTCCACCCCAAAGGGACTTACCATCTCCAACAGAAAACACTGTTCACAAACTGCTCCAAACAGCTCTATTGTAGTCCAGCCTTTACTTCAGAGACAAACGTGCGTCACTTTGTAACACACGTTATAATGCTCGCCTAGCTGCTAACATGGCACGCCCTCATACTCTGCTTCTGACTGGCTAGTAGTCCTTACCTAGCTACTGCGCATGTGCAACTCCCAACAAAGATGGAACAGAAGTGAAATGCCTCACTCTGTAGCTAAAACAGAGAGCTCAACACACAGGGTGAAAAGAGGAGCTGCAGCAGCAATGTGCAGTACAATAAAAATATGGTGATTTTGAAAATTAAACTACATAAACCTATTCTGATATAACCTCTAAATACAATTATGAACCTGAAAATGAGCATAATATGAGCACTTTTAAAGTAATTAACTCAAGCAAATCTGATGAAATGTAAGGAAATTGAATGTGGTCCTACCCTGTGGTCCTACTTGTGGCCACAGCGACCTACCTTGCACGGTAGCTGGATTCACGCAAGATCACGATATTGCGAGATCGCACGAAAATTGTGGGATCACATATGACACAGAAATTCATCTTGTCAGGCTTCAACCTAATTCATTTTGTGTCTGAACTAGCAGCTCACCGAACCAATCGGCGTCCGGTCAGGAGCTACTGGCAGCTACGGGAGTGGCTTAGGCGTGTGACTGCCGCGACTGTTTGTTTGTTCAAAACAACAATGGCGGACATGATAGACAGATGGTTCATCAAATCACTTAATAGTGCCTGCCCTTTCCCAAACGGTTTCTGTGTAACAAATCAAAAATGGCATCAGGTTACACAGCGACCACTTTTCATCTATCTATCTATCTATCTATCTATCTATCTATCTATCTATCTATCTATCTATCTATCTATCTATCTATCTATCTATCTATCTATCTATCTATCGATCGATCGAAGTTTGTAGAATTTCTCCCTTTGGCACACCTAGTGGTGGTACCAAAAAAAGGCAGTGTGGCAGATGTAAAATAAAAAACTCAAACGCACACTATGGTTTTAATGTCTTTGTCTGTTTTGAAGTGCCATGAATATAATGTACTCATGATGCCTTGGTGTGTCTTGCAGAGTTTGGAAAAAGCGCTGCAGTCGGCTCTCCACTCACATTTAGAGGATTTATCTCTGGCTCTGATCTCGACGCCCGCTCACTTTGATGCCTACCTGTTCAGGAAGGTCACAAAGGTAAATATCAGCGCCTTGTGTACCAAATATCACATAAGATTTCCAAATGTCACTCTCCATGACTGTGCTACTTTCTGTAGTTATCAGTTCGATCCCTAATATGTTTAATGCTTGTATAACAATTTGTAATTATGTTTTTAAACAAGTCCTGTAAAAGCATTGTTACCCTTAAATGTTTTGGATTTGGTCACTCCAAGCATTTTCTCTCTTCCAACAGGGTTTGGGCACCCGTGAACACATCCTGGTGGAGATTCTGGCAACAAGAACAAACCAAGAGATTCGAGACATCAAGAGGGTCTACAAAGAAGGTTTGCTACTCTGTTATTAGTTGGTCAACAAGCTCAGCTCTGAGTTCCTGAAAAGGTTTTCACATTTTACATAACATGTTATGTATTCACCTGACACTCTTTAATGTCTCCGTGCACGCAGCAGAAGCACAACACTGAATTCTTAAAGGCGCTGACACACCAATCCGATTATCGGCCGTCGGACAGTCTGGCGAGGTTGGTGACTCGAGTCTGTTTTGGTGTGTTCCAT
Organism: Zingel zingel; assembly: GCA_023566125.1. Taxonomy (NCBI): domain Eukaryota; kingdom Metazoa; phylum Chordata; class Actinopteri; order Perciformes; family Percidae; genus Zingel; species Zingel zingel. Next base: position 13,407,432 of record CM042329.1, on the reverse strand, counting down.
GCCGTCGTCAGTTGGCGGAGCCGTCGGCGTTCATTTGGGCCGATTTGACTTGTTGAATCAGCCGGTGGGCAGTTAGACTCAATGACCAATTACCGTAAATGATGAGCGTGACGAATGGCTCTCAAAAGCTGACAAATCTTTTAAACTGACTTTTGTCGATCTGAAATGAAGACAGATTCAGCAACTGCATGGCCTATTTCTCGCTTAAAATGTTTTCAGAAACACGTTTCGGTGAACAATTTTTGTAAAATACGAGATCATATTCCGAATGAGCCTCAATTATGGAAAGACAAAAAAAGTCCAGGGTGCTCAGGAAGTTCAGTCAAATGTTTGAGGATGCTCTTTGGGGTCGGGAATTCAATTAAGTGTAGAAAAAAAAAAGGAAAATCCAAGGCACTCTTGTTCAAAATAATTTTAAAAGCTTTTTATTTTACTGGCTATTTCATAATAGAAAATGTAAAAGACAGTAGCCGTGTAGCCGCGCAGACAGCCTTCTTCAGGGTGTGAGCCGCCATTATGGTCTGGCTTTGAAATTCGGGAGAAGCCAGACCCACGTGATGAGTTCGTCCAATCAGCTGCCGGTTTTCCTTTTTTGGACGACAATACAGATTAGCGGCGCCTGCTGTTATGGAGACGTATTACGTCTCGCACACGCGCAGGACGTACGCTCAAGTCGGCGTCGCTTCGGTGTGTTCCGGGGCACTTTTTTGACCAACTCGGGGAGACTGATCAGTCCGACTGCCTTTTCTGCTGAGGGTGGGTCGTCGGGTTGGTGTGTCAGAGCCTTTAGACAGTGCAGCCCTGTAATAACCCAGTCATGATGACTGGAGGCCTCTAAACAACAGTTTTACCCGCTGCAGTCACACTTTGTTCCATTATCTTATTGCAAAGTCAGTTATCTATGTGCTGAAATATTCTTTGTTACTCAGTGTACAAAACAGAGCTGGAGGAAGTTATTAAGTTAGAGACCAGCGGTGACTTCACCACGGCCCTCCTGGCCATGCTGAAAGCAAACAAAGACGAGAGCATGGAAGTCAACAACGATCTGGCCAAAAAGGACGCAGAGGTAAAATCACATTTTTAAAGGTACACTGTGTAGGAACTTCTGTGTATAGCATCAACCTGAGTCACGTTAATTAGCTTGTATGTGGTAGCTCAAGCTTGACGTGCTTCGTGATATTTTAATTCGGCTTTACACAATGTGCATATGGCTTTCAACTTGTCTACGAGCCGTCCGGGAGTTTTGGGAAATAAAAAGCTCCATTCAGAACTGTGTTGCTGCTGTCTTTCTCCATCATGCCTGCAGCCTGCAGCAGGAGGAAGTATCGCAGCTTGATGATCAGTAATGGTGCGGCAAAGGGTCAAAATAGTAGCCTGTTAGACACGACGCGAAGCCGAGTGAAGTGTAAAATAAATTAATAAATAATGCATTTGTTGGGGACTATTTTCAGCAGTGGATTACTACACATTTGTTGCTCTAGGGAGTATTTCCTGCAGCGGGACGGCGTGTATGGGATTGAGTCAAAATAAAACGCAGCGTTTGTGTGTTTTATTGTAATGAAGGAGCATATCAAAAGGTGCAACAGTGGCTCATTGGCATGCTTTTAATAGTTGTTTTTGGACAACAATGGAGCTCTATGGCACAGAGGAAGAGGCTTTGGGTAAACACCCAGTACTTATTAGTAGGATCAGTTGTTGACAATAAGAAAAATATAGAATATCACTAGACTTATTCAGTCATGTGAAAGTGTTGGAGAGAACAATATTAACATTATTATTATATTATGTAATGGCGTGTTATTGTTTTGTTTCTGTAGATTCTGTTTGAGGCGGGTGAGAAGATGAAAGGAACCAATGTTTCTGCCTTCATCGACATCCTGACCACACGCAGCGCGCCGCAGCTCTGCAAAAGTGAGTGCCTGAAATGTGTGAGGCTGAATCAGCCAAAACCTTCATTTCAAAGACCACACACACACACACACACACACACACACACACACACACACCTGGAAAAACAAGTGGAACCACACTCGGGTAACAGTGCGAACACACCCAGCAGTGTAAGAACAATTCGGTGAAAAGGGTTATTGTTCGGTCTGTTGTTCAGTCTCTGGACGAGTTAATATATTCTTTATAGATTTCTTTATATTTATGTACACATAGTCTTTCAACATAGCAATGCACCATGTATCTGTGCTACATGGAAGTTACATATGAACAAGTTAAATAAAGCAAAAAAACTTCTGTGAATGAAATGTTTAAAAAGCATCTCCAGTTTACATTTCATGCCTGGTGCCCATGTTTTCCGTGGTGTGTACAATAACAGCTTTCTAACTTCAAAATTGTTATATTGTTGTTCATATTTTGTACTTTTGCTGAATGTTGATTTTAGTAGGGATGTAACTATACACTCAACTCACGATTTTATCTATCTATCTATCTATCTATCTATCTATCTATCTCGCAAAGTCACGACTTTAATCTTAGAAAAGTTTTTTTTTTTTCTCTGACTATAACCCCTCTCTCCCGGTCCGTAACATTGTTTTTTTTTTTTTTCTATAATGGCCTTAGAACGCTTTCATAGCAGAAGCAACTTGCGTTTTCCAACATCAAGCTGACAAGAAACTCTGTGGCAGTTTAGTGGTCTGGCCCACTTGAGATCAAATTAGGAGTATGTGGCCCATGAACTAACATTAGTGTGACACCCCTGATTTAGAGAATGAATTCTGGTAGTTCATGTCGCAACATCCTTTAAAACCAGCTAAAGGCTGTTTTTTTTAAATTCCAGAAATGTTTGAGGTATATGCCATGATCTCAATACAAACCTGTTTTCTCTCTGACAATGTGCCCATACTCATGAATACCTGTTGCTTGTCTGTTTACCTGTTAGCGTTCCAGCAGTATGCTACCGTCGGTGACATCACTTTACCTAAAGCCCTGCAACTGGAGCTGAAGGGAGACATTGAAGACTGTCTCATTGACATTGGTAAGGAGGGTTTCTGCATTTCTTTCATGATTTGATCAGATTTGGTTTCATTTATTTTTTTTTTTTTATGAATAAGGAGTTCTTTCAGAGCTTTTCAGTACATGTGAAACACATGTAGGCCCTGAAATCCATTTTTCTCAATCGGCTTCTTACTGTGCGCAATGGGGTCCTACACATGAGATTTCTGTATTTGTGTTTTTATCTCGGCTCTTCTCACTTGTTTGCTTATGCTGCCAGGCCATTAAATCAAATTTGGTCAAAGCACAACAACATGTTCTGGATGAACTTTTTTTTTTAAAGTGTTTTAACTTTATAACTTAAGGAGGCTATTTTCCCCAAAACTTTAACTGTGATTGTTGCACATTCAGTAATGGACAATCAATATAATACAGGAATATTTAAGGTTTGAAACTATGTTTTCCTTAGACAAGCATTGACTACTGTTGCTCGACTGATTATATTTATATGGAGAAGCTGTTAACTAGACTACAGGCTGCCATAGTTATCCACATTACAGCCAACAATAGAACAAGTGTGAGAATGAGCAACATCCTGGAGAGTAATTCAGGGCCAAAAAATAGAATTGTTTGTCCTGAAGGTGGTTTTATGGAAGCCTGCACATTAGACTTAGATATTTCTAGGGTACGAGTGAAAGTTTTTTTTGGCAACGTGGCTACTCTGAAGGCAAGGTCAGAGGGTCACCAAAGTCCACCAAAAAGACATTTTACACAAATATTTTCAGCTGCGTGGATGGACTGACATACATAGTCATGCTTAACTTCCACTGCTAGCTGGACAAAACGGTGTAACAAAAAGTCGCAGTTAAGTTGCGGTCATGCAACATGTGGTATCCATAAAGAGGATGGTGTCCATAAAGAACCAGGAAAACTTAAATGCACAAATAAACAAAATTAGCCCAACAAGTACTGTCTGCACAGTCTAGTCTCCAGCGTGGCACACCATTACCTATCAACAAACCATGTGTGGACTACTTTAGCCTGAACATAAAATATTATCAAAGTAAATAAAGGAACACTGTGAGCTGTCACACACAGCAGCATATGGATGGTGCATATTTTCACTGGGAATGTTTGTGTCTCTTTAACTTGTAGTGAAATGTTCCTGGAACACTTCGGCCTTCTTCGCTGAGAAGCTCCATCATGCTATGAAGGTGTGTGTGTCACAGACATTCTTTGTTTTCTTATCATATTATTTGTCTTTCTTTCAAATGCCTGCTTGGCAATGTTTTTGAAGTAGTTTGAATCAATTGAAAAGTCAGCCGTAATATTCTGCATCCACATACCAGACTGATCTCAGTAAGTAAGAAGGCTCGACACAACATGAAACTTTGCTCGAAGTATGACCAGGGGCTCTACACCTTAACGAAAGCATTGACAACATTGTTTGTGTAAACAGAGTTTACTAAAAAAGGTTTTGAGCAACTCACTGCAGCTGTTCTTCCGGTCGCCGTCTATCAAGCCAGTCAAAAATAGTCGAGGGAGGAGAGTAAAGATGGAAAGCTCCAAAAGCTTAGTTCCATATAAATGCACGGATAATTCGTTGTTTTGTCGTTAGTGAAACACAATATTGACCTTGTAGTTGAAAAAGGAGCCTCATAAGTGACATTTCCTCCTATGGAGTCCGTTAATTCTCATTCGGAGATCGCCTATTTTGGACTGGGAAAATGGCGGATAGCGTAAACAACAACTGCTAACGTGAGTTGCTCAAAACCTTTTTTAGTAAACTCTGGGTACACAAACAATGTTGTCAATGCTTTCGTTAAGGTGTAGAGCCCCTGGTGATACTTCGAGCAAAGTCTCATGTTGTGTCGAGACTTCTTAGTGTTAGCTAAATAGCTATTTTGAGGCTAGCATAAAAGTGCCCCTAGCACTCCCATTCAAAAGGCCATTTGACCGAAAAACGAAAATACGGTAAATCTTAAAAGTGGTGAATCCGTCCTAAATATGCTTTTTAAACTAAAGTTTGACTCGGGTACATTCACAAAAAGACCATAGGTTACATTTTGCCGAGAGTTACGCTTAAATTAAAGGCAGTGTGTAGTAAATCCGCAGAGTGAGGAGATTTGCATGTATTCTACATGTTCACAGGGCCTCGGCACAAATGAGGACACCCTGATCCGGGTGCTGGTGAGCCGCTCTGAAGTCGACCTGAAGAAGATTGTGCAGGAATACAAGGCCATGTATGGCACCAGCCTGCAGGAGGCCATACGGGTAAAATGACATACCTATGAAATATTTTTAGAATTTTCCTAAATGGCTGCCTTCATGTTCTGTCTTTTATTCATTCAGTACAGAAACAAAAGACAATCTAACTAGTATCAGAGTATTTCAGCTGAGCACATCTTTGACTCTGTTTCACAGAGGGACACTAAGGAACATTTTGAGAGTGCCCTGCTTGCACTGTGTGGACCAGAGTGAAATTCGGTTTTCTGAAATTCTGAAACCACTTCACTGGAATTGGAGGCCAACTTGTCCATCGGATGCCGGTGAAGTCTCACAGCTTTCCAAATTATTACAAATACCGTGACCAATCTGTCTTGTTGAGTTGATGTAATCCCACCAAGAATAAAATCTCATACCTATCCTGCCTGTTGTTTATTTCTCTTCATGTGTTGTCATTCATTCTTTTTTTTAATTTTTTTTTAAACAATACATTTTTTCACTTGTATATTGAGCTGCAATTCACAACATGGTTAATGGTTTATTATGATATGTAATGGAAATTTTATTTTAACATAATTTAATATCCTATACGATTCTCTTATATGTTTAACAAGCGTTTCCTTATATTCTTATTTTAATTTTGTGTTATAGACTTAGAGACTCCTGCAACTGGCATCATAAACTTTGGCCTAGTTGAAGATATCCTTCTCTTTTTGGAACTCAGCGTTCCTACTATTTTCCTTTAGCAGATAAGGGTGAAAAGGGGCCATAACATTTTGAACGGTCTCCTTCTGTCCTCTGAGATAAACCGATGTTTAGGCTAAAAGAGAGGACAGGAACAGAGGAAGGTTGTAAACTCATGATGAAGATATCCTGAAGGGGAGGTGGTTTAAGTGAGTTTATTCTATATAGATGTATGAATTGTGTAGGTTGGTCAGAAGACCCTTTCAGATGTGCCGTGGTACTTGTGAAACTGATTTCTCTGCATTTGCAAATGTAAATAAATACTCAAAGACCAAACTTTGGTTTGATTCTCTAGTAAGTCTTTATTAGTTTAATTTCTTGTGTTTTTGATTCGCACTCCTGCTGCTCTAAAGAAAAACTTCCACTACAGATATTAATTAGATACGTTTGAAAAAGATGTGAAAGTGATGGACCACGAGGAAGGTGGAGCAGAAGAAAAGAGGAACTAGAAACATTGGATAGGAGAACTCAAATAAGCAGGACAGCAGGAAATTTATTTAATTGGAAATGAAAGCAACATTAATTTTTTTTATTTTTTTTATTTAAGGTTTATTTGAATATGGACAGATGCTATGCATGGACATTTGTGCAACAAAACTCCAATGTACAGCATCACAGCATTTATAGCTATTGCTGATTTCCAATGTCGGCCCCCTTTCCCATGAGTCTCTGACACAGACCACTGCCGCCACTGCCAAGCCTTGTGGGAGCCGTATTTGTTTGAATACCAAATACGAAATTGGTCTTGAATTTTGTTTAAGATGAGGTTTTCAATACTTTCCATAGATGTTTGGAATGATAAAAAAATGTGATACTTTAGGTAGGACAGCATTGTAAGAGGTCAAAATTATGAGATACTAAATCTAAATTTTGAGTCTGAATTTATGAAAGGTCAAAGTCTGAGCTTTCTAAGTAAGTTAGTCAAAGAGCAAGTCGAAATGTTGACTTTTTAAGCCAAAATTATGAAATCAAGTCAAGTCAGCTTTATTGTCAGATGTGCTATACATGCATGACATGTAACAAGCAGCACCATCATCGTCGTCATCATCATCATCAGCGCAGAACCGAGAACTGCGCAGGAGCAACGTTCCCGAATACACGCATGCACGTGACGTGGACTTTGCCGTGTCCGGAAGTGCAGTGGCTTTTTTTCTTCCCCCAGCTTGGACGTTTTATCCTTTCATTGCGGACTCTAGCTGTTTTTGTGGCCAGTTCAACCTGGAAGTTAACTATTTAACTAGGCGACAACATGTATTTGTTTGACGTTCAGTGTACACAGAGGACGTGTCACAGCTAGAAACTTTAGACGATATCTAACTTTACTGGCATGCTAACGTTAGCTAACAAGCTAAACAGCCAAATAAGGCTGACAGCTGACTGTTAGTTTCATGTCTTTGTACAGTTTATTTTACAATTTCAGTAACGTTTAAACGGAAGAATGAGAAGGAAGAGCCAGAAGGAGCCTGGCCATATTCTTCATCGTTAAATGGGTTGTGGTTTAATTTCACTACTCAGGTTACAGTAATGTTAAAGGATATTGGGGACGTAAATACTGCAACTGGACTTAAACTGGTCGACTTCTGGGGCTGAAGATGGAAGACAAATACAGCAGCAACGTACTCTCAGGGGGGAAACTGGGCATGGTCGAAGTGCCAAATTCTAGGTACGTGTCTGTTGTTAATCTTACATTACTCTCATCCAACCGGTGTGAGTTATTGCCTGTATTTTCACATCATCACTGTAGGTGTAGTCCATATGTAACAGTTTGTTGATTTAGGTCCACGACACCAGCTGGAAGTGAATTAAGGCAGCATCTAATGCTTATTCTCAGTATCTACCCATTATTATTTTTGAACCCTATAAATGCCCATGTGTCTCAGTGTTCACCAATTCAAGTAGGAGTTCTTTCTAAAACTCAATAACACCTCCTAAACAGAATATTAGCAGTTTACCCATATCCTTTATAGAAAATGACAAGTCAGTGAATGATGAACATAGTGAAATAAATAAGTAGAAGTAGCCTATAGAAATAATAAAGGAAATTAACAAATTATAGAAGCTAATAAAAAAATTAGAAACTGAGCAAGGGGCTAATACAAATTAATGTAGACATAAGTGTAAATAGTTTCCTGGTTTGGGCCTATTTACCTTTTTTATACATCTGTTTGTCTTTAAATACTTAACCATGTTATATATTAGACTGGTATGCACTGTGCACTGTTTACATAGACTCTGCTGTAGGGATAGACCGATACTGGTTTTTCAAGGCTGATACCGATACAGATTATTTCTTTGTTGTTTTCTCGCTTTTTGCTCACAGGTTTCTCTATAGAGCTCCCCCTACAGCTTCAGAATAGATATTTGGCAGCTCCAATGTTTACTTGTGTCTGACTCCTCGCTGGGTCAGTCTGCCGTTTCCTCTTTCTCTGTTCCTCCGACAATGCTTTCCTAGCTTTCTGCTTCTTTTTTTGCCGGCTCAGCCATGACGATAGTGTGAAAAACTCCATCGCTACCTTGTTCTTATAGCTAGCCGGTTCCTGAATCGGGGCGTGTGTGTGTGTGCAGTGCCGTGAAGCAATTCGATACATCGCGAGACCTGATATCACGCGATGCTTCCTGACGCTGAGGCCGGCGGCTCGCTGGCCCAAAGTTGCAAGGGTGGTTTTTCAGCTCACAGGCGCTAGGGGGGAGCAAGACGACCACCATTCAACCCGAAAAAAATCATATAACCATTCCAATGACTCCACAGCTGTTCAGTTAAGATAAATGAAGCTAAAAAAAACGACATAGTTCCCCTTTAATAAAACCGATAACCGATATGTGGAGCCGATATGCATTTACAGTGAAATTGAAAATCTTTAAGTCAAAATTAAGATTTTTGAGTGTTACAAAATCTAACACAAAACTTTGTTTAAATGCTTTAAGCAATTATTTAATAAATTAGAAACTTTCAACATAATACCCAGTAACAGAGAGTCAGATAGCGGGACATTAAGTCAGACTCAGTGGTGAGTGGAACCGTAGCAGATGGACAGACCCGGAGCTGGAGCCGAGCCAAAGTAGACCGCTTTTTAATTAATTAACTTTATCGGTTATCATGCAAATAAAACGCCGATACAGATAATCTGCAAACTGCCAAAAAACGGTCTGATAGTCGGTCTATCCCTACTCTGCTCCGCTGTCACTTTATCAACCACTTACTTTACCATGTCATTTGTCTCCAAATACTCTGTATAGTTTCTATTTAATATTATTCTAATCTATTAAAGTGTACATTTAACTCATTATGTATTTCTGTGACTTCCTATACCTATCTGTACTATTTGTACACTTGTTTCTATTGTACTGCTGCAATGTCTGAATTTCCCCGCTGGGGATCAATGAAGGAGTATCTCATCTGAAGTTGCTAGTTGTGTCCAAAATCCAAATAGTTTCCATTTACAATGATATAAAACAGAGAAAATCCTCACATTTGAGATGCTGATTTTCATGATTGTTTATAGTACAAGAAACTAAATCTGTGTGTTTTCTTCAGTGATATACAGTATTTTTCTCTCTTCGTTTCCTCCTCAGGTTAACCAGGTACATAGTTTTACTGGTTGTCACGAAGGTCCTCAAGGCCCTTGGGATCTTTGAATCTTACGATATCCTGAAAGTTGTTCACATTGTCCAGTTCATCTTCATACTGAAATTAGGGTGAGTACTCCTCCGCCTATTACTTGTTCAGGTTTCATTTCATCCATTTAGTTCAACTAGCAACTTAGTTTTTGGAAGGTGACAACATGCTCACAGTGACCCTTCTCCTTTCTCAGGAGTGCTGTTATTCTGCTTTTCTTTCAAAAGCCTTTCTCCTCTGGCAAAGCCATCTCCAAAAGACAGGTTTGTTGGATTCCCTCTTCAGTGTGTGATTGATCCAGCGCTTGTCTCACTCAAACTGCTCCTAACTTCATCTGCCCTATAGACTTCATTCGACATAATAGGGGGCACAGACTGCAAATGTTTGTTAGATCATTCACCCACATGTGGGTTGGCAGTAGCTCAGTCAGTAGGGAGTTGGGTTGGGAACCGGATGGTTCAAGACCCCATATGGACTGAAAGTATGGTATTTCAGGCCTTTGTATACTAATAAAAACAGAGTGAAAACATTGTAATTTCCCCCTTGTGGGATTAATAAAGTATACATTATTATTATGTGAATGCTGTTCTGTTCTCTTAAGTGTTTTTAGAAATGTTAAGCTTTATGAAGCTATTCATAACATGTATTATATCAATGCTCTCATAAAGCCACGAATTCAACCTGCCATAAATCTAATCTGTTTTCTTTTTAAATCTGTTTTCTTCGTAGTGGATAAAGTTACTAAAGCATGCTGTTTTCAGCTGCATCATATCTCTCCTGGGCTTCTTCGGTCTAACGCTCTGTGGACCTCTGAGGTAAAATGTCACCATAAAAGTGTGTTAAGAGTGTGTTTTTCATAAGGCAGCAATTCCACGTGCATGCATGTCAGCATATTTGTGCGTTTTGAACTGCGTGTGTTTAAGTATTTTGTAGGGCTGCTCTATTATGGTTATGAACTCATTATCACGATTTATTTTGGTCAATATTGCAATCATGATTATTTAACACGATTACTCATAGACTTCTGGAAAGATGTTGCATTTATTCAACTTAAAAAAACAGTGGAACAGTTAAACAAATCAACATTGAAAACACCTTGAACCGTGTCATTTCCCTTTTTAATACTTTTCCCTTTTTTTTTTGTTGAAAATTCAGAACACAAGACAGAATAAGAGTTTACTTGCTAAACGTATGGTGTAAAATCATCTCTTTTCTTGATCACATTGTTTATGTGATCGTTAGCAGTTAAAATTCAATTCATTGCACAGCCCCAGTATTTTGTGTGTGCTCATGCAGACTCTGTTGCGTTCAGGGGCGTGATTTTAAAATCTGGCTTGTGTCTTTTACAGGACATTGTTGCTTTTTGAGCACAGTGATGTGGTGGTCATTGCTCTCCTTGCTGTCCTGTTCACAAGCTCAGGAGGGGGGCCGTCCAAGGTAGGAGGCCACCATTATTACACAACTGCTTTGGAATCCGAAACGTTACCCCCAAATAAAAAGACTGTGTTGTATACTGCGTGTATACTGCCTCAGGGTATCATATATCACTGTGGTAGAAGTATCTAATATGCTTTTCTGTTGCTTTGTCTGTGACTCTGCGCAGACCAGAGGCGCTGCTCTCTTCATCATTGCTGTGATCTGCCTCCTCCTCTTCGACAACGACGATCTCATGGCAAAGATGGCCGAGCACCGTATCCTTTGCTCCTTTTTAAAGGGCAGCAGTTCCAGCTGTTTCCACTGTTATTGACCTGCTCTCTTTGTGTTCATTATCATATTTCCTTGACTCGTCTTCCAACCAGCTGAGGGACATCATGACAGCGCGCTCACTCATTTCCTCTACACTGCCATTGCATTTTTAGGAGTTGCAGATCATAAAGTAAGCACATGCCACGCATTACATTTTATGTTTAGTGCTGCCAGGGTTTTCCCTTCCATCAGAAGGTTTAGGCGCGACATCCAAGCCGTTTTGGGCACCACGAGAGCCGAATGAATGTAAAATCAATGTATCAAAACTAACTACATGACTTTTCTCAGATATAATGATTGTAGTTGACTTCTTTAGCAAGTTATGGCCCTAAGCTTTTTGAGTGTTATTTTTTTATTTATTTGATCTAGCGTTTCCTCCGTGTTAGACACAGATATGGTAATAATAATAATAATGGTCCAAAATCATAGGAAATTGCATTTCCTATGATTTTAAGAAAAACAACATTTCTTAAAGGGAGGACCCCTAAATCCTTAAGAAATATGTGCACCCAAAACAGGATTTATGCTTCTGCGTTAAACCAACGTCGTAGGTAGACGGACCCCATACACCGTAGCCTGACGTACACCTCTCACAAAATGTAACTACACGTTGTGGCAGCTAATCCCCGTCACTCTCTCACTCGCTCTACCGCACACTCCCCACGCATACACACATGCCGGCCCTGCTATTCTCTTAAAGAGATCGACGCACACACTAACACACAAGTATAAACCTCAGGCCACTTACGTAGGCTACGGCGTAAACTCTGCGTAGAGCCCCCGAAGATCCATACATCCCACTTAAGTCTTCCACAAACCAAGGGAAAACACTGGCTGCCTACAGAAACATAGTAAGCATTTCCTAAAGTGTACTTCCTCTGTTGTTGTGTTCTTCCCGTCAGGGAGGTGTGGTGCTGCTGGTGGCCTCCCTGTGCCTGAAGGTGGGCTTCCACACGGCCTCCAGGAAGCTGTCAGTGGAAATTGGTGGTGCCAAACGCCTCTACGCCCTCGACAACCTGGTTTCTGCTGTTGTGCTGCTGCCCTGGGTCATAGTGCTGTCTGCGACCACAGAAGTAAGTGCACAGAACATAAGAAATCTCAACAAGCATGCGTGCAGTTTGTTTTGCTCTTTTGGAGAACTGTGAGGCATCGCAAAGCTCACAACGGTCTGGAGAAATGCAAGTTAGAAAACTAAATAGACATAGTGAGAATTAGATTTAGCCAGGGAAGAACTTATTTTGTACCCAACCTAACAACCAAACCAGAGGTGGTGTTTCAGTAATAAATCACAGGAATGGCTGCTTTAGTCTTGTCATCCTAACTTCTCCCTGTTAAGGCGGCAAGACCTAAGGATGCTGGTGGTCTGTCCAACACTTTGATCCACAGCAAGATATCTACTGGCCAGATTGCCATGCAGTTTGGTGTAGGGCTGCACAATTAATCGCAATTTTATCGAAATCGCAATATGAACTTGTGCAATATCCAAATCGTAGGGGGGCGCGATATTTGTTAAAGGCAAAATGTGTGTCAAACCATTCTAAAATAAAGTATTGTGCTGCTGCAGAGACGTCCCGGCCTACAAAACGTATCCTCAGAAAACAATCTTTTTTGGTACACTTCAATCGTTTTATTTTTATATATTTTTCAATGAAAATGAGAATAATGATACAAAAATGATCATTCCCTCCAATATTGTGAATCATATTGCAATCGCAATATCAGTCAAAATAATCGCAATTAGATATTTTCCTCATATCGTGCAGCCCTAGTTTGGTGTCTCCTGATTTCTTAAATTACTTCGATTTGTACAGCATATATGACCATAACAATAAGATGCATATTGCCGCTGTCAGGTGAAAACCTTGTATGTCCAAAACTGTTGCTTTTCAGGAAATGGGGAAAAAAGCTAATTTAAAAAACATACCTACAACAAAGTCAGATGGAATTGCCTAGTCACTGTTTAAATATTTGTAAAAACCCACAGACAGATGTAAAAGGATAACCAATAGAATTGATTTATGAAAAGAAATTCAAATGATGCAATATGGACATACAAGGTTTCTGCCCAACAGCGACAATATATATATATATATATATATATATATATATATATATATATATATATATATATATATATATATATATATATATATATATATATATATATATATATATACCCACCCAATCACAATGTTTGTTTACAATCCTGGTAGAAAACTCCTGACTCCAACAGGATGAGGAACAACTGGATATACTCTCATCTCAACCATCTAAAATGCATGTTTGATGCTTTTGTCAACACTTTGACTAACATCAGCTTGGAGACATCATTAACCTGTTGGGCCACAGACTAAAGGAAATTACGCTACCCAAACTAGCAGTTAGTCTGACCGGCAGTGAGTCGTTGCTGTTCGTAACACTAGATTTGGTTTATCAAAGACTGTTGCACAGCAGACCAGTACCGAAAATAATCGCAGCAGAAATGTCTGATAGGTCAGACCTCCGTGTTTAACTATATATCTTTAAACGTTACATTTATGGCTGAAAATGACAACAGAAATAAACAAGTTTGCCGATTTCATATATCTCTGCAATTCAAATCAACTGCCATGTGTCTACCTGATTAGTGATTTTTGTGTTAGCGCAATGTCATGGGCATTCAGTTCTATATGCATCTTCTTTAGTTCCATGTCTCCATACTGTGAATTAAATGATTCTATGTCTATTATCTTTATTTTATAAAGAAAATATCTTTATTTTTGTCTTCGTCTCTGTCACTGAGACAATTAGTTTGACCTCCTCGCTGACTCTTTTTTTTGTCACTCCGTCTCGACACCAGAGTAAAGTAGAATCCTGGTCGTCCCTCATCCTGCCGTTCGGCATGATCATCCTCTCCGTCATGATCCTGGAGTTTTACGTCGAGGCCATCTGCAACACCAAGATGGAGACGCCGAGGTGCGCCCGCTACGGCGCCGTCTCCCTCATCCTCAGCGCCCTGCTGCTGGCCAACTTCTGGACTCACCCGCTGACCGACCAGCTGCGCTCCATGAGCAAACCGCCCCAACAGCTCAGCACGGAGCACGTGCTCTCCGGAGGAGTGATAGTCAGCGCCGTCTTCTTCATCATGGGTAAGTACCGGCTGTGGGAGTTAGCAGGATGAGAGCTCGAATGATGGAGCTGCTTTGAAATTCTAATCATCGTGTAGTAGGGTTGCACCATATGGGGACAATATGCGATAACGTTGTTGAATATCGGGATAACGATATTACTTGCGATAAATACACATATAGTAAAGTGTACTCAGCTCTGCACTTCTGCTGCTTAAAGTATTCTGCTAAAATACAACAACTTGCTGGTTGAATTTAAAGCAAATGAAAGGAAATTATTTCAATTTTTTTTTTTATTGAACATTGAATTGAATATACACGGCATTGCTTAAAATAAAAATGATCGTTACATTTTAAAGGGCAGTTTTCTACTGATAAAAAAAATCTCAAGTTCAAGTTTCACTTTATTTATCCTTTTAGAAAAGGACATTTAGTGTGCAGCAGGATGTCTAAAACACATACACAGAAAAAAAGCACCACCAGATGCTAACAACATTGTTAACACAACACAGGACACACAAATTAAACTCCCCAAAAAGTGGGTGGTCAGGGCAGTTTAAAATTTGGTTAGCCTTACCCCTGACCCGTTTATCATATACAGTATCTCACAAAAGTGAGTACACCCCTCACATTTTAGCAAATATTTCATTATATCTTTTAATGGGACAACACTGAAGAAATTACACTTTGCTACAATGTAAAGTGTACAGCTTGTATAACAGTGTAAATGTGCTGTCCCCTCAAAATAACTCAACACACAGCCATTAATGTCTAAACCGCTGGCAACAAAAGTGAGTACACCCCTACTCTGGCCTTTGGAATTAAAATAGCCCCACATCATCACATACCCTTCACCATACCTAGAGACTGGCATGGTTTTATTTCAGTTAGCCTAATAGCTGGTTTGATTTGCATTGAGAGATGATTTTATGGAAAGTGAAGGTTATGTGATGATGTGGGGCTATTTTAATTCCAAACGTCAAGGGAACTTTATCAGGATGCATAGTATCCTGGATCCATGAAATAACTGGCCTTTAAAAATAATAATCTGCTTGCCTCTATTGGAATTTAACATAGGGGTGTACTCACTTTTGTTGCCAGCGGTTTAGACATTAATGGCTGTGTGTTGAGTTATTTTGAGGGGACAGCACATTTACACTGTTATACAAGCTGTACACTTAATACATTACATTTTAGCAAAGTGTAATTTCTTCAGTGTTGTCCCATTAAAAGATATAATGAAATATTTACTAAAATGTGAGGGGTGTACTCACTTTTGTGAGATACTGTATATGTTGCAGCTGTGGTAGCTGTACCCCAACCACCTTAGACGCTCCATTTACCAGCTTTGTTAGCTTACACTTGCTGACCGTTGAAAGACCACTGTACCACACCATAATACAAAATGTCAAGACTGGTAAATCAAAATCATGCACACGCTGAATGATTTCATCTCCCTCAAAAAGAAAAGTCTCTGTTGGGCCTTTTTACAGGCAGCATCTGTGTTGCACTCCAAAGATAATTTGCTGTCATTGATGGTTCCTAGATATTTCTATTCATCTACTGTCTCAACATTCATGTTCTGAATGACAGTTTGTGAAACATTGTGCTGTGATCTACGGATATCAATAATCATATCCTTTGTCTTGGAAACATTGATAGACCGATTCAAGTTGTCACACCAAGCAATGAAATCATCAACTACAGGACCATGCCCCACCTCATTATTGTTCAAAAGGCTCACTATAACATTGTCATCTGCAAATTTCACACAGTGCCTATTCTCATACTCCTACAGTCATTTGTGTATAAAATAAAAAGCAATGGTGAAAAAAAGAAAGTGTGGAAGAAAGGGCTTTTGAGGATAAGACACCATTAACCCTAGCACACTGTGACCAATCCAGTATCCAGCCAATTAAGTTAGGGTTGAAGTCGTTAGTTTAAAATAGGTACGTAGACAATATACAAACAACAAACAGAAGCGGACCCCTTCTACCGGTCGCTACAAGAGCAGCGCCCCCCTCTTGTTACAGTCTACAGTAAAGGCACCACCAGCTGAGTGTCTTTCGCGATATGTACGTCTATATTTCAAGTTCCTTGGGCTTCCTGTCCATATTCTTAAGTTAAATGTGTAACTATTCCCCTCAATTGTATCTTCTTCCTCATCTCTCTCTGCAGCCTCCAGTATCCTCTCGTCTCCGTCAAAGAAAGGCCAGAAGGGCACCTTGGTGGGTTACTCACCTGAAGGGACCCCTCTGTACAATTTCATGGGTGATGCCCTGCAGCACACATCGCAGTCCCTCCCACGCTTCATCAAAGATTCCCTGAAACAGATCCTGGAGGAATACGACTCCAGACAGATCTTCTACTTCCTGTGTCTCAACCTGGTACGTACAGTGCCAGGAGGAGAACACAACTGACCTAAAATTTGATGCAAGGGTTATGGGGGGCATTTTACAGAAACACTTCTAAATTGGCAGCACTACAAAAATAATAGTTTTTTTTAAATTGGTTTTTATGGCGCTTTATAAATAAAATCGAAAAACAACAGAAAGCACAGAACATATTATTAGGGATGCAAAAAAAATAGACCCGGCGCCCTATCTTAAGCTATTGGGACGCTCCACGGCGCGGCTGGTGGAATATCAAGCATCGACTCGAACGGCCGCAATTGCTCTCGGTGCCTCCGGAACGCAGCGCTGACGCGCCCGGTGGAAAATGGGGGTTAGAAACTGCAGTTCTGAGTTCATGAAGTATATTAATGTCAACTGTCTTGGATTGATAATCCAAATACGACCGCTGTTGCAGGGATATTCTCCACAAACTGCTCTACTACAGCATCTTGGTGACAGCTGTGTTGGAAAAGCATATTTCTGATTCAAAGAAATTATGCAGCCAGAGCTGTAGCTACAGAGGACAAGGAGAATATGTCCTCGGTATTGTTCCTAGGAATTTAGGGAGGGGGGGGGGTTAATGCCCCAAGTAGGACTAAACATTTTACAATTACACACGAGTTGCACATGGTCTTTTAAAAGCTGATATTTCTGATTTTCAAACTTTGGATTGGTGTGTAGAGTTGGGTTTGACTTCAATGACTTCAATTGTCTTTTGTTATTTGGAGTAAATGTGAGGTTTGTTGCCCTTGAATATCCCTTTGGGGATCAATAAAGTATCTATCTTATCTATTCTATCTATCTTATCTATCTATCCATCATGTTTCAGGCTTTCACCTTTGTGGAGCTGTTTTATGGTGTTTGGACCAACAGCCTGGGACTGATCTCTGACGGCTTCCACATGCTCTTTGACTGCTCGGCTTTAGTCCTTGGCTTGTTTGCTGCCCTCATGACTCGCTGGAAAGCTACCAGGATCTTCTCCTACGGGTAACAGTCCTCATGAACATGGGAAAGGCTTTGGTGGGAGATATTGGAAACATTCAAAGCATTTCAAATTCAGTTGGTTATTTTAAAAATGGACTCTTGTTTTTGTTTTTTTTTATGTTGCAGCTATGGTCGTGTCGAAATACTCTCTGGATTCATCAATGGCCTGTTCCTGATGGTCATCGCTTTCTTTGTCTTCATTGAGTCAGTGACCCGTGTGCTGGATCCTCCTAATATAAACACAGACATGCTGACCGTGAGTTAATGGCATCTACCACTTAATGTAAAGGCGGACTGGCTGTATGTTTGCTCCAACCTGTTGATGTAACTTTAGTAACATTTACGTGCGTGTCCTGGTATGTCCGGATCATGCTAGTCCCGCACCACAGTCATTGTAGCTGTTAACTCCTCGCCGGCTTCCTTCAGTTGTTGGTAATGTCTGTTTAAAGATGACAGTTGGTAAGCACACTGTAAACGATTGGAACGACTGAGTACCCAGGGCCCTCATGTGAGGAGGGCCCAAAAAGATGCTAGAATGAATAGCTGTGGATGCAGGGAGGGGCCCATAGAAAATGCCTTTCTACTGGGCCCAGAATTTTGTGCTACGCCCCTGGGTGCATACATAAACAAACATATTGAATATTAACATTAAATAAACACTAAATACAGAAACAAATGTATACAAAATAGCTGTTAAACACAAGAAAGAGGCTGAATGGATTGAGTGCAGAATGAACAAAAAATATATAGCATGTGCAATGGGCAGGTGTATAGTCCAGGATGTAGGTTCATGCAAAGTGTAGTGACGGGGGGGGGGGGAGTCAAGATGTGTAATGGTTAGCTTTAGATTTTTCAGACAGACTCAGGAAATCCCTAATATTTCTATATTTGGGATGATATTACAGCAGTTATTAATGGCCTTTCATCGTTTTTTTGTGTCTGTCCTGTAGCCGGTGTCTGTCGGAGGCTTACTGGTCAACCTGGTGGGGATCTGCGCTTTCAGTCACGCTCACGCGCATGCCCATGGCGGCAAAAGCTGCTCGTCGAACGACCACGGTCACTCGCACCACGGCCACTCCCACAGCGAACATAGCCACGGGGGCCACGGGGGCCACGGGCACTCTCACGGCGGGCACGGGCACGGCGGACACGGGCACTCCCATGGCTCCGGGGGCGGAGGCATGAACGCAAACATGAGAGGTGTGTTGACGTGACAAAAAGAACTTTGTGTGGAAAGTATGTTGTGGCCAGATGAAATGACCTCCTGTTCTTCTCCCTCCAGGTGTTTTCCTCCACGTCCTGGCTGACACATTGGGCAGCGTCGGCGTGATCATCTCCACCATCCTCATCCGCCAGTTCGGCTGGTTGATTGCCGACCCTCTTTGCTCGCTCTTCATCGCCACCCTCATTTTTCTCAGCGTCATCCCTCTGCTGAAGGACGCCTGCGAGGTTCTTCTTCTACGAATTCCCCAGGAAAACGAGAAGGACCTGAACAGTGCGCTGGAAAAGGTGAGGCGTCCCGTATGACCAGGACAAAGTTACTGCAGTTTTCCTGAACAGATGGTGGTTTTACTTGACTCAAATGACCATTCTGATTGGTAGAGTGCTAACCCGGAAACGAGGAGCAGAATGAGCGTGACTAGAGTCTCTCAAAATCTGACGGAAATCTTTTAAACTAACCTTTGTTGATCTGAAAGGAAGACAGATTCAGCAACTGCATGGCCTATTTCTGGCTTAAAATGTTTTCAGAAACACGTTTCAGTGAACTATTTTAGTACAATATGAGATCGTATTCTGAACAAGCCGCCATGACAGTCTGGCTTTGAATTTCCGGAGAAGTCAGACCCACGTGACGCGGTCGTCAATCAGCTGCCGGTTTTCATTTTCGGGCGACAATACAGATTAGCGCTGCATGCTGTTATGGAGATGTATTACGTCTCGTCGCTTTGGTGTGTTCCGAGGCACTTTTTTGACCAATTTGGGGAGACCGATCAGCCCAACTGCCTTTTCTGCCGACGTTTGGCCGTCGGCTCTGTGTGTCCACACCTTAAATGTTACGTATAGTTAGGGAATAATTAGTCATGCTTTGCCAGACCTTCCTCCACAGCGGTACGGAGTAGGGTCCAGCTAGTCCACACAGCATTCTGGGATAGGAGAAAAACGTGCTCTGGTTTATTGGCATTTCTTTAAAGCAATCACAATCGTCTTGGGCGGTGCTAAGTATCAGACAGAGCAACGGTGCCTCTGCAAAATAGCCTCGGGAAGGAACTTGTTTTGGTGGAACGTGTGTACGTTCAAATGTTGTTTTAGTCGTGCAACAGAAAACTCAGATTGGACAGATAGTCTAGCTAGCTGTCTGGATTTACCCTGCAGAGATCTGAGGAGCAGTTAACCATAGTCCTCAGAAATCCACCGGAGGTTAAAATTACAACACAAAGAAAGAGGAAGGTGACGGACATCCGGCCTAAAAAGAGGGACATCCACGGGAATTTCCGGCGGCACCTAAAAAAAATCCCGGAAGTGGAACGTCGTCGATACAGACTATGGAATAATATGCAAACGTTTGGGCAAATGTGTTTTCTATTTCACATAATTTTGTCAGATGAGATGCAGAACCAACTAAAAGAAACCTCTCCACTGAGACAAGTGATGCGGTCCAGTACTAAAGTGTTCAGTGTACATTTTTTCAACACAAAATGGCGATCTATTGAAACGAAGTACTTCTTGGATTAAGATGTTCTAACCCCATCAGCAGATGTTTTAATGGTTTTCCTGGTGTTATTTCAGATCGAGAAGATTGAAGGAGTGTTGTCGTACAGAGACCCTCATTTCTGGAGGCATTCAGCCAACATGGTGTCAGGGACCATCCACCTCCAGGTCATGTCCGACGTGGTGGAGCAGAGGATCATACAGCAGGTCGGTACAAAAACAGTAGAACCGAGAGTCACACTCATGTTTGACTGCAGACTGCATATCTGAGGGCTTCACCTCATCGTACCAGCTAACAGCAGTTTGATCCATGACCTGTGCTTGTTATTGGAGAGTCATTGATAGGTGATTTGTCCTAATGCTCCCTAGAGGATGAATCATTTTTGAGTTGGATGGAGAAGACTACTGTGAGAATTAGAAATCAAATTGAATGCCTTTTATTGTCATTGCCTTTAAGTACAATGAAATTGTAGAGCCACTGTAGTATGGTGCGTCATCATTGTAACACATGTATATAAAACTCATCTCACAACACATTCATTGCAAACACACACACACATACACACACACACACACACACACACACTTTAATTATTTATTTATGTCCACATAAAGAAAAATAGTACAGGGACACAAATAATACCGATGCAATACAATACATACACAAACTCATGGACCAGTGACACGCAGCAGGTCTTCACAATATCACTTAACAAGCATAATGCTCACTTCATAAGGGTATAAGTAACACCATACTCAGTTCTTAAGGGTATAAATAGCAGCGTCTCCGCCATATGTGGCGGCTGCCAATAATAGCAGATATGGCACAGTACTACAGCCCTCTTTTTGGCCATCCCAAGTTGTTGCAGCCCTCTTACTACCAACCTGTGTGTGTTTTCTAGGCTACCAAATATGAAAACTAGTAGCGTGCACCTATAGCCTAGTTCTGAGATGGTGTTTAGGAGTGGTTGGTATTTAACTACCTTGGTGTAGAAAGACTCCTCCATGCTGGAATCAAAGCTGCAGCCTACCTCAAAAATGTACACCTCACTGGACTCCTCATTGACACACACACACACGGTTGTTTCTCTATCTTTGGGGACCCGTCATTGACATAATGCATTCCCTGGCCCCTTACCCTAACCTTAACCATCACAACCAAATGCCTAACCCTAATTCTAACCCTAATCCTACAACCAAGTCTTAACCCTCAAACAGCCCTTTAACCTTGTGGGGTCCAGCATTTTGGCCCCACAAAGCTGTGCAGACCCCACAAGTATACTGTATTCCACGGTTTTTGGACCCCATGAATATAGTATCACACACACACACACACAGACACAGACACACACACACACACGTACCGAATACATCTCGCCCATCATTCATAGCAAACACTCTCTCATCTTTCCTGCAAGCACATCCATACCATAACATAAAAACTCAACTAGCCCACTCTCACACTAAGTGGATAATAACTATTCTAATGTGGATAAAGCGCTGAGTAACCATGAGTAATCATTAAAAAAATGTAGCTTTGCATTTATTTGAAGAAAGGTGGGAGAGATGAATTTAATATAACATCAACATTGTGGTTTCATGTAGATAAACACTGGATAAACGTGACATTATGTTCTCCTATGACGTGACTTACTTTACATTATTTTACCTATCAACCGTGAATTATGATCATTAGATTTTTTTCTGTTTTTACATTATTTCACTTTTTCAGTTTCAGTTGTATATTTGTAATGTTAAGAATGTTGGGTATTTGTTTATTTAGCTCTAAAAAATGCTTTTTAATGATTTTTATTATTATTTTTGAGTTGCGCTTAATTGACAGTTGGGATTGGTCTGTGTGGTTCCCCCTGATTGGTAGGTGACGGCCATTTTGAAAGACGCCGGGGTGAATAACCTGTCGGTGCAGGTGGAGAAGGAGGCGTACTTCCAGCACATGTCTGGACTCAGCACCGGGTTTCAGGAAGTTCTGGCAATGACGCAGCAGATGGAGTCCATGAAATACCTGAAAGACGGGACGTGTATCATGTGACGACCGTCTGTCGTCTGAAGGACCCGATGAAGCTTTACTGATTCAACCCTCAGTCTCTTTTTCATTGAAATGTACAGTTTATGTATGTGGTATAAATAAATCTGAATATATTGGTTTTATCTTCATGTCAGCTGCATGTTGTTTTTGTGTTTGTTTGTGTGCAGAAGTGCTCTGATTTTTATTTAATTTTTTCCGCTCCAAACTGTCAGTATTAAACTGACTATTTTTTGCATTTGTCATTTTCACAAAGAAAGTGCCTTTTGGTTGTCGCAACACTTAAAAACTAAAATGAGACAGACATTTCAGTATCAGTCCAAATGATTTTGGACTTATGCATTTACGCTTTTCGGGCTGACGCCCTACCTGAGTTAGCCTGGTAAAACTCTGACGAACATCTGGCAAATTTGAGATTTCCTCTGCAAGTCAGTCTGATCAAGAGCCCATTCAAGCCCATTTCCAATTTTTCCAAATCGAGGCACCAATCGCAACCGTTAGCACAACATGCTCGCTGGTTGAGATGTTTTTCCGTCACTCTGCATACATCATCTCCTTCATCGCTCTGATTGGTTTTAGGACTATACGATTGCGCCCAGAGGCATTTGAGCGGCGTCCACTGGTGACCTCTCTTCGGAAATGGGCTGTGAATGAACCGTCCCCAGACCCACTCTCAGTTACAACTGAGAAGCTTACCTGAGTTACCGTGATAATAGCAAAAGGATGACATCAGTCAATCCTACTTAATTGGCAGATCATGCTAAGCTATCAAGTATTAAATTCAGCAGTTCCAGATGAAAAGAAAATCGGAGATGATAACGAATAACCTTCAAGCTTTATTTGAGGCAATGAGCATTAATCTAATGCATATAAATGTGAAGAAGAACACAGTTAAACACTCTCTCTGTTGCTACAGTGCAGAGAGAAATGCCGACTATGACACAACTGATATGTGTTGCTCCGTAAAAACAGGACTACATGATTACTTTTACCCACAATCCGTTCAGGTCGACATGCAGGAGTCAGGAGTCTGTAATGTGCAAAAAAAAAAAAAAACGGGGTTCAAGCATCCTACGCAGCGGACTTCCTCTTGCCTTCTACGCTATCTCATTGGAGGTTCCCACGGTGGCCTTGATCTCCGGTTCTGCGGGAGAATTGGAAAGAAATCAGGAAGCTGCTACATACCTTAAAGGGTAATTTAGCGGGGGGGTTTTCCAACCTGTACCCCATTTCCCCCATGCATTTGTGTCTAATAGACTGATGTGGCCAAAAATCTTTGAAATTGCTTCAGTATTGAGCGAGAGCGCATTGACGGTCCGGTGCGATCCCAGCTGCCATGTAACCTAATTGGTCAATTGTGCACTAAAAGTGATTTTATTTTTGCTACTGACAGGCTCAGATTGCATTTAAAAGTTTCTGACAACATTATCGATCTCACGTGGTGACTTTTCGTCCATAGAAAACTGTGTAGAGTCGGGGGGGAAGAGGAAGGCATTCTGGGAGTTGTTTCGCAGTAGGCCACAGAAGTTAAAGGCTCCTGTTGTCTAAAAGATTGTCAGTGTTGTGGTGGCACAATATTTAAATAATTTGGACCATGTGGATTGTCAAAAATTCCTCTGCATGTTTCGAGGATGTTTCATCTTTAGACGTGTTGCAGCAAATATCTTACCTGGGCAAGGTCCGCCTTCCAAGATAATATCATCGATGGCGATGTCACTCCTTACTGATGAACCTCGGGTCGCCTCGAACACAATCTGGAACAGAGACACAAAGAGAGAAACAATCACTCAATCAGTTTCTCACTGTGAGCGATAGGCAGTGGTAGAAGAAGCACTCAGATCCTTCAGTAGGCAAACGTGTACTAATACAAATATGTAATAAACCATTACACATAAAAGTCCTACTTAAATTCGAAATACCGCCTTGTGGTTGTCTGCCTCCGCTAACCAGTCTGTCATGGTTGTGTATGTTTCAGTTTTCCGTTTTATTTTGTAGTCTCTGTTTTCTCCCATGTCATGTCTTGTTTTACTTCCTGCCTTGTGTGATTGTCCTGTTGTGTTTCACCTTTTCCTGAGCCCTCGTGTCACCTGACCCTTGTTTCAACCTTGTGTATTTAGTCTCCGTGTTGTCTTTGTCTGTTGTCAGATCATTGTATTGTATTGCGTTAGTGTGTGGAGTCTACCCCTTTGTCTCGGTGTTCCTGATTTTGTTATTCCTGGTCTTTTGGCTTCTTCTTCTTCGTGTCTTTAGGACTCCGTTTGTTGTATTGATTTTTGTTTTATTAAATCATCAAGCTCACCACTGCCCTGCTGTCTCTGCATTTGGGTCCGCCAATTCTCTGAATCCTGTTACACCGTCAAGTTACAGTTTACATTCATGTCTGTCCAGACTCATAATATATGTACAGTATGAGACTATTATTTTTTTTGTGAAACATGGATGCTTCACACACATCTTCAACCCGGCGGCACAGAACATCTATACAATCACCACGATTTCAAGGTTGTCACCCAAGGTTAGTGTCACCAATTCAGCATCTGACAAGTCTGGATCAACCACGGTTCATTTACCAGATAGTATAGTTCCGGCGCCGCCGGAAGTTCCGCCAGATGTCCCTGACTTTCTGCTTTCTTTGTGTTAACTTTAAACTCTGGTCGCATCAAGGAAACATTAACCAGATCCTCTGAGCAACGTTACACGCTGAAAATGGCAAGTTTTGATGGAATTTTGGATCGTGCAACAAGGCAGGCCTGCTTGGTATGTTCGGGGAAATTAAAAATATATATATATATATATGTTAGCGGAACTGGGACATTTTGGGACGAATTTGTGGGGATTTGTTATGGACAAAGGGAGGGCAATACACTGGTGTTTAACCATGTATCCAGCTAAATTAAACAGCTCGTTACTGTATTGTGTGAACAGTTAACTTCATTAAATTTTTTATGTGGCATTGTCTTTTGCGGGGTGCAAATGTTCCACCAAAAGAAGTTCCTTCCCGAGACTATTTTTCAGAGCCACGCTCGCTGCGTCCGGAGCTTAGCGCCACCCAAGACAGTTGTGATTGGTTTAAAGCAATGTAAACGGCCCCTGACCGTTTTTCCTCCTATCCAGGAGTGTATGCTCCTGTTGCCAGACCTTCCTCCGTAGCCCTGTGGAGATAGGTCTGGCAATGTGAGACTAGTTGACCTTTGAGCTTTTAGGTATAAAAAGTCATCACTTCATTATTTAATCCTATAGGACATTTGTGGGAAATTTGAGATGTCACAGTACCCTTGACGTTAAATTAACTTTACCTGTCAGATAAATGTAGTGGATTATAAAGTATATTATTTCCCTCTGAGATGTGGTGGAGTAGAAGTGTGAAGTAGCATCAAATGGAACTAGTCCTTAGTTGCACCATCAGAAGAACTACTTTGTAAAGTGTGTAAGCCAGCTGCCATGATTGTCTTCCTGTAAGTGCCCCCCCCCCCCCCCCCCCTCCATGTCCAGCACACCAGCTTCCCATATAAAACAGTCAGGAGAGGTTTTGTTGCACTCTTGCCTGATGCTGGCTGTCGCTCTGGTACTCCACTGTGGTCCTCAGCCAGGCGATGCTCTGCTCGCCGCTCAGTTGCCACAGCAACGCGTCCTCTCTGTCCCTGTGGAGGTGAACGCTGAGCTGACCCGTGCCGGAGCCGTACATGTGGTAGTAGAAGCGCAGACACTGAGGCCCCCTGGAGCCCCTAAGGGGGCGGGACAGCAGCCGGACACTCTGCCCAGGCAGCAGGGGCGATGCCTCCATGTGCAGGTAGTATCCTGTCAATCAAAAGTTAAAGGGTTTGTCTGATAACATAACTCATGTCATGTTTTTTTTTTATATTTAACAGAAGAAAAAGAAAAGCTTTTCCAATCATTTGTACAGTGCCTTGTGAAAGTATTCGGCCCCCTTGAACTTTTTGACCTTTTGCCACATTTCAGGCTTCAAACATAAAGATATAAAACTGTAATTTTTTGTGAAGAATCAACAAGTGGGACACAATCATAAAGTGGAACGAAATTTGTTGGATATTTCAAACTTTTTTAACAGATAAAAAACTGAAAAATTGGGCGTGCAAAATTATTCAGCCCCTTTACTTTCGGTGCAGCAAACTCTCTCCAGAAGTTCAGTGAGGATCTCTGAATGATCCAATGTTGACCTAAATGACTAATGATGAAAAATAGAATCCACCTGTGTGTAATCAAGTCTCCGTATAAATGCACCTGCTCTGTGATAGTCTCAGAGGTCCGTTTAAAGAGCAGAGAGCATCATGAAGAACAAGGAACACACCAGGCAGGTCCGAGATACTGTTGTGGAGAAGTTTAAAGCCGGATTTGGATACAAAAAGATTTCCCAAGCTTTAAACATCCCAAGGAGCACTGTGCAAGCGATAATATTGAAATGGAAGGAGTATCAGACCACTGCAAATCTACGAAGACCCGGCCGTCCCTCTAAACTTTCAGCTCATACAAGGAGAAGACTGATCAGAGATGCAGCCAAGAGGCCCATGATCACTCTGGATGAACTGCAGAGATCTACAGCTGAGGTGGGAGACTCTGTCCATAGGACAACAATCAGTCGTATACTGCACAAATCTGGCCTTTATGGAAGAGTGGCAAGAAGAAAGCCATTTCTTAAAGATATCCATAAAAAGTGTCGTTTAAAGTTTGCCACAAGCCACCTGGGAGACACACCAAACATGTGGAAGAAGGTGCTCTGGTCAGATGAAACCAAAATCAAACTTTTTGGCAACAATGCAAAACGTTATGTTTGGCGTAAAAGCAACACAGCTCATCACCCTGAACACACCATCCCTACTGTCAAACATGGTGGTGGCAGCATCATGGTTTGGGCCTGCTTTTCTTCAGCAGGGACAGGGAAGATGGTTAAAATTGATGGGAAGATGGATGGAGCCAAATACAGGACCATTCTGGAAGAAAACCTGATGGAGTCTGCAAAAGACCTGAGACTGGGACGGAGATTTGTCTTCCAACAAGACAATGATCCAAAACATTAAGCAAAATCTACAATGGAATGGTTCACAAATAAACATATCCAGGTGTTAGAATGGCCAAGTCAAAGTCCAGACCTGAATCCAATCGATAATCTGTGGAAAGAACTGAAAACTGCTGTTCACAAACGCTCTCCATCCAACCTCACTGAGCTCGAGCTGTTTTGCAAGGAGGAATGGGCAAAAATGTCAGTCTCTCGATGTGCAAAACTGATAGAGACATACCCCAAGCGACTTCCAGCTGTAATCGCAGCAAAAGGTGGCGCTACAAAGTATCAACTTAAGGGGGCTGAATAATTTTGCACGCCCAATGTTTCAGTTTTTTATCTGTTAAAACAGTTTGAAATATCCAATAAATTTCGTTCCACTATATGATTGTGTCCCACTTGTTGTTGATTCTTCACAAAAAATTACAGTTTTATATCTTTATGTTTGAAGCCTGAAATGTGGCAAAAGGTCGAAAAGTTCAAGGGGGCCGAATACTTTCGCAAGGCACTGTATATAGCTATGAAAAGTAATGCACTGTAATTCATAGGTATTTCACGGATGTATTGCTGTATGCACCACACTGACTGCTGCTGTATAAGTCTGCTCAGGTCTGCGTAGGGAGGAGATCAGAGTGGATGGGTGGGTCATAAAACCCATTGCTTTCAAGCCGGGGAAGCGGAGTTCATGTCTCGGGAGAAGAAAAGGGGAAAACGCAAGACTTTTACCCAGGAAACGTGTTCGTGTCCTTGGAGTACTACAGTGCGTAGTTTTTGTCTTCCCCATGAGGAAGTAATGACAGCAACGCTGTTGGAGAATCCACATGACGCAAGCCTTCGTGGTCGTGCACCATAATACGTTACAAAACCCATTACTAACCTGTTCAAGAGCAGTAAGGCGACAACCACGTCTGACCTCATACCCTTTTCTTTTTTTCAGCGCTCTCCAACTAGGAAAAGCCACACCAATGGTTATCCACGTTTCTTTTTGTCACTTTTTTGGGAGGATTTTAGTCCTTCTGCTGAATGTGTAGGTCTTAGGGTTAGGGTTTTTCTTAGTACATTCACTGACTGAAAGATTTCGTGGGCGCTTCTTTGAATTTTCAGCCATGCCTTCACCTGATGCATCAGTCCTCTTACTAAGAGGATTGATGCTAAGAGGCTAAGAGGCTCTTAGTCTCCAAAGCAACGTAAAACGTATCACTCGAGCTGCTGCGCCTGTATGTCGCCGGACTACACCATTTCGTTAACATAGCCATACTGAGAAATACAGAGAGAGTGTTGTGGAGGTTATAAGGCTTACTCAGCTTTGTATCAACTCAATTGGCAATGGCTTAAATGTAACGGATGTTCATTAATAAAAAATAGTCGCACATTATAGCTTTAGGAGGACCGGTGTTTTAATCCAAACCATGATATTTTTTTTACTAATCTTAACTAGTCGTTTTGGTGCCTAAACTTATCTGTCGTCCCCCTAGGACGGTCACCTTTTGTCAGCTAAACTCAACTGCAACGGCCTCTGAAAGGACCTTCACCTCACGGTACCCTGTACCTAGCTCCCAGTCACCTTTTGTCGACTAAATTTAAAGGACAATTCCAGCGCAAAATGAACCTAGGGGTTAATAACACATGTGTACCGAGTCGACCGTTCTCTGGGATATGTTTCCATGCTAATCGAATGTGACCAGTTTTAGCGCAAACCGCTAATTAGCTTATAAAGCTAGTCGTCAGGGCACTGGTAAAGTAAAAAGAAATCGCTATTTCTACACCACTAACAAGGCTCAAAATAGCACCACACTTCCACGATAGCATAATGAGGGTCCCTACATGTTAACCAAAGCATTGAGAACTTTGTAAGTGTACAGACAGTTTATTAAAATAGATAGATTATAGAGACATTACCGTTCATAATAAAAGTGGTCACATTCGATTACCATGAAAACATATCCCAGAGAACGGTTGACTTGGTAAACGTGTTATTAACCCCTAGGTTCATTTTGCGCTGGATTTGTCCTTTAACTTATATCATACGAACCCGTTCATGAGAATGCGTAGCTTCTGAGCATGCCTTTGTTCTGTGTGCATTACAAGCATGTATTGTGGACTTGGAAGAAGAGTTTAAGCAGGGGACCCTCACCGAGTCCCGTGGTGTGGTCTCCTCTTGGCCCGGTGTACGAGGTCGGGGTGGGTCCTCTCCTCCACTCCCAGTCAGCATCATCACTCTGCCTGTCCTGAGTGAAGCCGCACAGGCCCGCTTCAAAGTTACAGTTTCCTGGCAGAGACGGCGACAACAGACCTGCAACAGGAACATGAACAACACTTTATGTTACGTAACACTTGAGTTTGACAGTCAATGTTCTCTCTTGACTGACTCTAAATTAGACCTTAATCTGACTCTATTTTGTTATTTGAACATCAAATATCTTTTTTTGTACTGCTGGGGTCCCAAACAAGCTAATATGGCAATTGAAAAAATGTGGCAAAATCTGCTTAGGTCCACAAAGAGAGTTTGGGCTGGCCCTTGATTCCTTTATCGTAGAGTTTCCTTTATTAACAGACCCAGGGGCGTCGGACTAGGGGAAAAAAGGGGACTGAGTACCCAGGGCCCTCATGCGGGGAGGGGCCCATAGAAAATGCCTTTCTAGGGCCCAGAATTTTGTGCTACGCCCCTGAGCAGACCCAAAAGGAATCTGAGAGTTTTCAGCGGTGATATAGAATTAAAATCTGTATATTTTAGCGGACTGTTTTTCTGCTTGCGGTGGCGATGTGTTAACATTCAGAGTTTATTTCTTTTAAATTTGTTTAAAATCTCTGTAAAATCTGCAGAACATCTCTGGAAAAACTGCCAAAATCCCAGGAAAACCTTGTGAGGCCCTACTAACCCATCCTCCTGCTGCCCTCTGTGGACTGTGTGTGTTTCAGTGGTGTGCTTATTTTTGATTTTGATTTTAACACTACAATTAAGGTGTCAAAAAATATTACTGTAAAGATAGTTCGTATAGTTGATAATGTACTTTAGTGGCACACATTCCCTAACAAAATTGCATATGACGAAATTCTCCAATCCCGCTGACAAGCTTTTGGGGCCCCTACCAGTCATGCTGCAATGCCAGTGTTGCCCGGTTAATAACTCCCAGACTGGATTTAGTTTTCCTCTAGAAATCATGGCTGCCATCAGCTTAACAGTATGGTTGTCTATTGTTTTGTGTATGTTGAGGCAAATCACAACATTTGAAACAAATACCACATTTAGATGAGGGTTGGTGGAGACACAGTAGCCTACTTATGAGCTCTCTTATATTTTTTGTTGTTGCAGTTTTTTTTTTACTGTACCTGCTGTCAGCTCACAGTCTCCGAGGCTCACACTGATGTCGTCCAGAGCCACGGAGCCGCAGTCCCAGAAGCTCCTGCAGGTGCTGACGAAAACCACCTGAACAGCAAAGGGAGCCAGTGAGCAGAGCTTCAGCAGCCTCACCACCAGAGAAAATACAACCACCATCAGCTCTGAATAGAACCGAGAGAGAGAGAGAGAGAGAGAGAGAGAGAGAGAGAGAGAGCGAGAGAGAGTGTGTGTTCTTGTTTAACTATATTTGTGGGGTCCCAAAACCGGGAATACAGTATACTTGTGGGGACAGTATACTTGTGGGGTCCGGACAGCTTTGTGGGGCCAAAATGCTGAACCCCACAACTTTAAAGGGCTGTTTGAGGGTTAAGACTTGGTTTTAGGATTAGGGTTAGAATTAGGTTAGGGTGAGGGTAAGGGTTAAGGTTAGGCATTTGGTTGTGATGGTTAAGGTTAGGGTAAGGGGCTAGGGAATGCATTGTATGCATGTCAATGATGGGTCTCCCACAAAGACAGTGTCACAAACGTGTATGTGTATGTGTGTGTGTGTGTGTGTGTGTGTGTGTGGAGAAAGCCTTTAAGCACTTTGGCATCTGGATGAATTCATTCTTATGCACATGAACTTGTGATGATGATACTGTGTCCTCTAACAACAGCAGTTTAGTAAATCACAGATCAGGACTTTAAAGGCTCCAACACCAGAACAGACAGAGAGGCTTTTCATTAATCTACTTGTAATTTGTTTCTTTCATTGTTATTTCAGCTGTTTAGTTTATTTGTCCTTCTATCTGCCCTACATTATTTTCCAATTTCCTGCTTCCTTCCTTTGTCCCCCCCCCCCCCCCCCTTTACTTCTTATTTTGTTGATCCATCCCTTTTATGTGAGTTTTTATTTGCTTGTTTGTTCCTTCAATTGTTCCTAAATGAGCTCTTCTGAAGTAGTTCCTTTCCTTTCTCAAAGCCATTTTAGTAGTGTAGCTGTTAGTGTCCACCACATTGGTCCAGACTGAAAAATCTCAACAACTATTTGGATGGATTGCCATGAAATTTTATTTAGGCATTCATTCAGAGGATGAATCCCTATGACTTTGGTGATCCTCTGACTTGTCCTCTAGCGCAATGAGGTTGATTTTTACTGAAATGTCCTGACAATTATTGGATGGAATGTCATAAAATGTGGGACACATCCTGTCAATTCATATGTCAGGATGAATTGTAATAACTTAAGTGATTCAATACATTTTATCAACAGCTCAAATACTTTGGTTTATGACCAAATACCTGCAAAACTAATCAGC
The DNA here is from genome assembly GCA_023566125.1 of Zingel zingel. NCBI lineage: Eukaryota > Metazoa > Chordata > Actinopteri > Perciformes > Percidae > Zingel > Zingel zingel. Next base: position 13,375,265 of record CM042329.1, on the reverse strand, counting down.
CTCCGTTATAATTTATTTATTTATTAATGTTTGATTATTCCTACACCTTTTATTCCTTTGTTCTTTCATGTGTTTTATTTATCCCTTTATTCCTCCCTTCATTTCTTTCTTCATTCATTTGTTAACTTACTTATTCATTTTCTCCTCCCATCCTATATTCATTAATTCTTTCGCTCCTTCGCTCACTCACTCCCTTCTTTCTTTTTTCCTTCTTTGATTTGATTTTTCCTTCCCTCCTCCTTCTCAGTCTCCACTGTTATTCTGACTGATGGTATTCTGACAGATGTTATTCTGACTGATGGTATTCTGACAGATGTTATTCTGACTGATGGTATTCTGACTGATGGGATATTTTTCCCCTCCTCTGACCCTGGCAGGCTGGGATGTTTGGAAGGTGACGTCCGTGCTGATCCAGATCCCTCTGGACTTCTCCCCCTGAGTCCAGATCTTCTCCTGGCTGCTGCCCTGCTGCAGATACACAGCGAGAGCCTGGTCTGTCTGGTTGTAACCTGCAGTTGCCAAAGTTATTTGTGGTTGGTGAGTCAGTAAAATAAATCACAGCACAGGATTCGCACATTGACTCAAACACCAACACAGAGGAATTAAAATAAGTCTTGGCAAATATCCTTCAATCTGGGGAGATTGTTCGGGTGACACTCACCCCTCAGGGAGAAGTAGAATCTCAGGCAGTACTTCATGTTCCCAGGCAGAGTTGGACCGATCAGGCGGCTAACGTAACCAAAGCGTGGGCTCAGCCGGGAGTGAGCCAACAGGAAATATCCTTGAAAGAGAAGATAGCCTTTATTTTCTCGCGAAACTGTCTCTTCCTGTGAATCTGCTTGCAATAAATGTTCCCATGATTACTCGCACCTGTTGTTGATCTTGATTTCAACACTTTTCAACAGTTTTTCAGCCTCAAATCCAGCTTTTGTTTTACCACATCGTCGTCCAGAGGTTTCACTGTTTTTAAAGCTGTGTGAATTGATTGTTGGCCACAAGGGGTCAGAAAAAAAATCTAAACAAACAGACAGATACAAAGCCACCACCAAATCACTGGCTTATAAAGTTGTAATCGCTAACTTATTAGCAATATGACATATAAAAGCACCTGCTTGTTGTGGCAACATTTACTGAACCAGAGTTTAAATGTGCCAAAACAATAAGCTAAATAAGGCTAAAAGGCTGCAGAATCATCAAATAATCTTCCATGATTTTGGCACTACCCCACAGTCAGAACTATTGGTTAAAGGAGTAGTCCACCGATTTAGCAGTGCACTCCTTTAACACTGCAAGACTCACGACTGACAGTTTAAAAAAATTAGTGGTGGAATGTAACTAAGTACATTTACTAAAGTACTGTACTTAAGTACAAATTTGAGGTACTTGTACTTTACTTGAGTCTAGTTATTAGTTACCTTACAAATTATGATTTCTGCACACAAAATACATGTAGTTTATAAAATATGATGTTTTATTATAAATTAAACTCCCCAACAATCTACAGGCCTACAAGTCCAGCTGAAATGATTAGACCATGAAACACACAACTGTTTGGATCGTTTTCAGTTTCTAAAATGTGAGGATTTTTCTGCATTGACTACTTTTACTTTTAATACTTTAAGTCCATTTTCCTGATGATACTTACATACTTTAAATTAAGTAACATTTTCAATGCAGAACTTTTACTTGTAACAGAGTATGTTTACCGTGCGGTCTTAGTACTTTTACTTAAAGCTATAGTGTGTAGTTTCTGCCGCCCCCATGAGGAATTCTAAGTAATGACAACAAAACTGTCGGCGCGATCACATGATGCAGCCTTCCGTGATTGCGCACAGCCCCCACCCCTCCTCCGCGCAGTTGCTAGTAGCCCAAGGAGGACACGGAGGATTAAAAAAACATGATAGACTCTTCAGAAGAGGTAACTATTTTCACTTGAATTTGTGCCACGAAAGTCGCCGGACAATACAACCTTCTGAACATAGCCATACTGAGAAATACAGAGAGAGTTGTATGGAGCTGATAGTCTTAATTAGCTTTGCATCAACTCATTTGGTAATGGCTTGAATGCACGTTCATTAATATAAAAAAAGTTACACACTAAAGCTTTAAGTAAAGGATGTGGATACTTCTTGCACCACTGGTGTTATGCAAGTAGCGGCTAATGTAGCCTTGAGCTGCGATTCTCAAGCAGAGATGAGGAGCGAGCTACAGAGGTCTGGTAAGCTCATGTCCTACTAACTCTACACCTCCAGATTTATTTTATTTTATAACTTCAGCACCAACCAACACTGACTCACATATGCAGTAGTACTCCCCAACACATGTAAACAGACTTTGATTTGTAAAATTGGTTCTAAAATCCATTATGAGTTGTTTAAGCCCACCTGCCCCTGTGGTGTGGTCCCCGTTCCTAAATATGTTAGGCATCACAGACACTCTCCTCCACGACGACAACATCACCTGGTCCTGGATGTAGCAGCAGAAACCGGACTCAAAGTCACAGTTGGCGATGGAGGGGTCAAAGGTCGGCTCTGTGGAACAAACGTATGGAATCAGTGGGTTGATGTTGTTGGATGAACACTATTGTGACAGCAAGATTCTTGTGACATGTGTTACGGATCCCCACAGGACGATTCTTACATTTTTAGTGTTACAATCAGATACAATTTTTTAAAAGGCAAATATTAAAAACACAATGCAATAAAAGCAATGAAACGTAAGGAGCATATTCATGCTTAGAAATGAAACCTTTTGGTTGACCCCATGGTCCTTTCTCAACAACCCTTAGGAATAACTTGACATTTTCATCACACACATGACACATGAACCCTATAAGGTTTTATCTGTAAGGCGCTTTAAGCTATTTGTCCTTTTAAAATCCTAAAATGTGAATATTTTGGATGTTCACCCAGAAAGCATTAAATCAGGAATACAACAGTTGTAAAGGTGACGTTAAAATGAGCCTGTTTAGAATGAACAGTGAGTGACTGTGGCTGCGACTCACCAGTGTCTGTGCTGCAAAACTCTGGAGAAAAGGAAATGTCATCAATTGCAACACGTCCGCCTCTCGGACTGTTAAAGGACACTTCAAAGACCACCTGAAGAGGCAGACAGACACATGGAGACAGACACTCATCAACAAAGGCAAAAACACAGATGTAGTGGCTGGGTTGGCTCAGTGGGTAGAGCAGGCACTGATATACTGAGAGGTTTATGCCTCAACGCAGAGGTCACGGGTTTGACTCTGACCTCTGACAATTTCCTGTATATCTTTCTCACTTAGCTGTCCTGTCAAATTAAAGGCAGAAAAGCATTTCTTTATTCATTTAGCACAAGCTGAAGTAGGTGAGTTCAAAGCCACATGTCGTCCAGTAAAACTGTGTTACTGCCCACAAAGGCCAAAAAAAAAAAAGATTATACTCCACCATATACTGTGAATCAGGAGTAAATAAATTTGAAATGCATTCGTTCATACATTTTTATTTTTATAGTTTAAACTTTTCAGCAGTATATGGAATAGTTAGACCACCTACAATGCTGCTTATAGGTTAATTCGTCAATAATAATGATAATCTTTCTTGAAGAACGTAAGTTTTTCTCTATGGAAGCAAATAAGAGACAAGTATTTGAATTTTAACAGCCACTGAATACTTAATTGACATATTTTACTTTGAAAACCATGTATCTGAATGTCTTTGTTCTGTTTCACCACTTTAAATGAAATGGATTGGTCGAAATCAAAGTTGAATTCAGAACAAATACAGTCCCCTCCAAAAGTATTGGAATGACAAGGCAAATGCCTTTGTTTTTGTTGTTCACTGAAGACATTTGGGTTTAAGATCAAAAGATGAGTATGAGACAAGAGTTCAGAATTTCAGCTTTTATTTCCTCCTATTTACATCTAGATGTGTTAAACAACTTAGGACATATCACCGTTTGTTTGAACCCACCCATTTTTCAAGTGAGCAAAACTGTTGGTACATGTGACCGCTGTCTGTTGTGACTAAATGTGACATGTTTCTTGTTGCCCAGGTGTTGCCTTTGAGCTTGATTGTTTAAACATTAAATAGCTTTTATCCTTGGTTTAAACCTATAAAGACTGCATTTCTTGTTAAAGAGGATAAACCAACATGAAGACCAGAGAGCTGTCTATGGGAGAAAAGCAAGCCATTTTCAAGCTGAGAAAAGAAGGAAAATCGACCAGAGCCATTGGACAAACATTGGGCACAGCAAGCACAACAATTTGGAATGTCATGAAAAAGAAAAACTGCTGTCAAACAGGTCGGCCAAGGAAAACAACAGTAGTTGGAGACAGAAATATTGTGAGAGCTGTGAAGAAAACCCCCAAAACATCACTAAGTGACATCACCGACGACCTCCACAGTGCAGGGGTGAAGGTATCACAATCCACTGTCCGAAGAAGACTCCGAGAGCAGAAATATAGAGGCCATACCACAAGATGCAAACCGCTCATCAGCAGTAAGAATCGGAAGGCCAGATTGGAATTTTGCAAAGAAGTACAGAGATGAGCCGCAAAAGTTCTGGAACACAATCTTATGGACTGATGAGAACAAGATTAATCTCTACCAAAGGGATGGAAAGGCCAAAGTGCTGAGAAAGAAAGGAACTGCTTATGATCCGAATCATACAAGCTCATCTGTGAAGCATGGTGGAGGTAATGTCATGGCTTGGGCGTGCATGGCTGCTTCTGAAACAGGCTCATTCATATTTATTGATGATGTAGCTGATGATGGTAGCAGCAGAATGAATTCAGAAGTGTACAGTAACATTTTGTCTACCAATTTACAGAGAAATGCATTCAAACTAATTGGGAGGGAGTTTGTCATGCAGCAGGACAATGACCCAAAGCACACTGCCAACAAAACAAAGGACTTCATCAGGGGGGAAAAGTGGAAGCTTTTAGACTGGCTAAGTCAATCACCTGACCTTAACCCAATAGAGCATGCATTTCACCTCCTGAAGAGGAGACTGAAGGGAGAAACCCCCTGAAACAAACAACAACTGAAAGAAGCTGCGGTAAAAGCCTGGAATAGCATCACAAATGAAGAATGCAACAGTTTGGTGATGTCGATGGGTCGCAGGCTTGAGGCAGTTATTGCAAGCAAGGGTTATGTTCACCAAATATTAAATGTTATTTACTTTAAGATTATTTGTTCCATTACTTTTAACACAAACGGTGATATGTCCTAAGTTGTTTAACACATCTAGATGTAAATAGGAGGAAATAAAAGCTGAAATTCTGAACTCTTGTCTCATACTCATCTTTTGATCTTAAACCTAAATGTCTTCAGTGAACAACAAAAACAAAGGAATTTGCCTTGCCGTTCCAATACTTTTGGAGGGGACTGTAAATTCAGATACATGGTTTTCAAAGTATCACATTTTAATAGGAAGTATTCAGTGGCTGTAAAAATACAAATATTTATGTCTCATATTTGCTTCAAAACTTCTCTAACTTGTATTGCTACCACAAACCATGTATTTCTATTATTTCTGTACCTTTAACTATGCCCGCCCCTTATCTTTCCTTACATCCCCTGTGTATTAAACTTTAGCGTTGAACTTTGATGCTTTGTCTCCTTTTCCATGAAGTTGTAAATCACCTGAATTATTACATTTAAGTAGCAAAGGAAGTGTGTTCTATAAAGCTTTGCGTGGCAACTTGGCAGAGCTAGACCCTGAAGACTGCATTGTGTTGCACTTTTGATGATGTTAGACTAGTGGTTCCCAAACTATTTCACTTCAAGGACCCCTAGACTGACACCAGTTAGACCACCACTTTTGATAAGATTTCATCCCAGGGGCCCTCATTTGATAGGAGTTTTGCTTTTATATGTTTTATTACAGGAAGTGTATGAAAACCATCAGCGGCCAGTCTGTCATGGTGTTACTTATTGATGGAATATTGTACTGAGAACCCCCTGGAACCAAACCCCTTCAAGGACCACTAGGGGTCCCCGGACCTTCCTTTGGCAACCACTGTTAGACAAGACATACATCATGATCATGGTCGATCGACAAATCTGCGTGCTCGTGTTTTATTTGGTAATTTAAATTGTTAACATTAGCCACCATTAGCTACTGGTCATATTAGACTAAGTAGCAGCAAATATCCTGAATGTATTTAACTGAAAGTGCAAATTTGATTTCTTATTAATGATTTTAACTTGTAAGATGATTAGGTGTTATTTCTTCCTTCAAAAGTTACATAGTCTCCCTTTAATATTTGTTTATGTCAAAGCTAGCACCTAGAGATTAAAAGTGCATAAAGCTGACATGACATGTTCATACTGACCTGTACAGAGTACGGTGCCTTCAGGTCCACCTGCACAGGTATCCATTCTTTGAGCGTCCCACGCCAATCACTCTGGTTTTCTGCCCCCGCCCTCCACAGCTCCTGGTACTGACCCAGTCGGTCCTTGGTGAAAACAGAGAACAGGCTCCCTCTCTCCACGCTGCGCTGGTACTGAAAACTCAGGCAGCCGGACATCGGCACTGTTGTCATGGGAGACACTAGTTTGGCCACTTCTTTGAAAGTCTTGGTGTAGACAGAGTCCACGTACATCAAGTGACCTGCAAGGGAGTTTAAATAGGAGTCAGGTTGTAGAATACAGTGTCCCCTCAGGGACCATGACTCAGGACTTGAGAGTTGGTCAGTAGATGTCTGGACATCTGCATCAAAATTTAACAGAATTTGGTTAAAAGTTAGATGTCTAGGGCAGTGGTTCCTAAACTTTTTCATGTCAAGGACCCCTAAATTAACACAAATTAGACCACTGACCCCCATTTCATTTTGTTCCACGGTCCCTTACCTGATAGAACTTTTTGTTTTAGATGTTTTATTATAAAGTGTATGAAACCCATGACCAAAATAGTCATACATTCTGCCATTGTGTTACTTTTGGATGGAAATTTAGTGAAAAATAACGATTCCCCTTTTTACTGGGGAACCCCTGATACCCCACTTTGGGAACAACTGGTTTAGGTTATACAGTGAGGAAAATAAGTATTTGAACACCCTGCTATTTTGCAAGTTCTCCCACTGGGAAATCATGGAGGGGTCTGAAATTGTCATCGTAGGTGCATGTCCACTGTGAGAGACATAATCTAAAAACAAAAATCCAGAAATAACAATGTATGATTTTTTAACTATTTATTTGTATGATACAGCTGCAAATAAGTATTTGAACACATGTCTATCAGCTAGAATTCTGACACTCAAAGACCTGTTAGTCTGCCTTTAAAATGTCCACCTCCACTCCATTTATTATCCTAAATTAGATGGACCTGTTTGAGGTCGTTAGCTGCATAAAGACACCTGTCCACCCCATACAATCAGTAAGAATCCAACTACTAACATGGCCAAGACCAAAGAGCTGTCCAAAGACACTAGAGACAAAATTGTACACCTCCACAAGGCTGGAAAGGGCTACGGGGAAATTGCCAAGCAGCTTGGTGAAAAGAGGTCCACTGTTGGAGCAATCATTAGAAAATGGAAGAAGCTAAACATGACTGTCAATCTCCCTCGGACTGGGGCTCCATGCAAGATCTCACCTCATGGGGTCTCAATGATCCTAAGAAAGGTGAGAAATCAGCCCAGGACTACACGGGAGGAGCTGGTCAATGACCTGAAAAGAGCTGGGACCACCGTTTCCAAGGTTACTGTTGGTAATACACTAAGACGTCATGGTTTGAAATCATGCATGGCATGGAAGGTTCCCCTGCTTAAACCAGCACATGTCAAGGCCCGTCTTAAGTTTGCCAATGACCATTTGGATGATCCAGAGGAGTCATGGGAGAAAGTCATGTGGTCAGATGAGACCAAAATAGAACTTTTTGGTCATAATTCCACTAACCGTGTTTGGAGGAAGAAGAATGATGAGTACCATCCCAAGAACACCATCCCTACTGTGAAGCATGGGGGTGGTAGCATCATGCTTTGGGGGTGTTTTTCTGCACATGGGACAGGGCGACTGCACTGTATTAAGGAGAGGATGACCGGGGCCATGTATTGCGAGATTTTGGGGAACAACCTCCTTCCCTCAGTTAGAGCATTGAAGATGGGTCGAGGCTGGGTCTTCCAACATGACAATGACCCGAAGCACACAGCCAGGATAACCAAGGAGTGGCTCTGTAAGAAGCATATCAAGGTTCTGGCGTGGCCTAGCCAGTCTCCAGACCTAAACCCAATAGAGAATCTTTGGAGGGAGCTCAAACTCCGTGTTTCTCAGCGACAGCCCAGAAACCTGACTGATCTAGAGAAGATCTGTGTGGAGGAGTGGGCCAAACTCCCTCCTGCAGTGTGTGCAAACCTGGTGAAAAACTACAGGAAACGTTTGACCTCTGTAATTGCAAACAAAGGCTACTGTACCAAATATTAACATTGATTTTCTCAGGTGTTCAAATACTTATTTGCAGCTGTATCATACAAATAAATAGTTAAAAAATCATACATTGTGATTTCTGGATTTTTGTTTTTAGATTATGTCTCTCACAGTGGACATGCACCTACGATGACAATTTCAGACCCCTCCATGATTTCCAAGTGGGAGAACCTGCAAAATAGCAGGGTGTTCAAATACTTATTTTCCTCACTGTATAACCATTGTTTCAACAACATTTGAGTAACTTTATTTTAATTTGAAGCCGGTTCTAGTTGCACGTTTAAATATAGTCAAATGAACTGGCTGGTAAACAACAGTTGGTGTGATCAGTCTTTTCTACAGCTGAACATGTCTACAAAATAAATGATTTTTGCAGGTGCAGGTGGCCTACTTTGTTTGCTCCTGCCGTCATTAAAGGCGAGCCTGTTACTGCATTAAAAATATCTGGGTACCGTCCTGGATGACAAGCTAAAAAGAGGTGTCAAACATTGTTCTTTTGAAGCAAGTTGAAAAGTTTAAATGTTTACAAGTCTGAAGTTAAAAGTCTAACATGCTAACATTTACTGACTAAGTCAGTCTGAAAAACTAAAACCTACTGAGAACATTTTAAATTATGTTTGCCACGTTTCAAGTCTGAGCCATGCAGAAAGCTCATTTGTTTCCATCTGGGGCTTTTAATTTTACATGAGGTTGCCACGTCCCCTGATTTCAACAATGGAAAGATAAAGCTGATATTCTATGGTTCTGACATTAAATCCCATTAAAGACCCAAACCCACAATGAACTAACAAGTATCGTGTGTGTGTATCAAAGTCTGATATATCTGTTTCATCTGTGCCATAAATCTTCATTGTTGTTCAAAAACACACCAATGAGCCGCACTGTTTCTCTGGATGACATGTTCCTTCATTATCACGTACACACACACACACGCACGCTATAGTTTATTTTGTTTATCGACTTGCTGCTGTTAATACTCCTTAGAGCACCAAATGTGTATTAACCGCGTCTGAAAATAATCCCTAACAAACACTATTTATTCCTGTTGGAGTAACATTTGATGGGAACTACAGTGTCCAACTGTTTAAGGAAATTACTGAGCCTAGTTTAAAAAGAAAATGATACTATTTATGTGTGACCCCCTGTTACAGATGTCCATCTTTAGTAAGAAAGAATGGGCTTGGGGCTGAGTGCCACAGACATGTTAGAGGAGTCAGAAAGCATTGAGAGACAAACTGATTCATTGTTAGTTTTGGTTTTACAATACAAAAATATGGAGTAACGCCAGGCTTATCTTTTAAAGTAGGGAGTAAATGTTGTCATGTCTGATTAAAATTATTGCCAAAGCAAAAACTTTGTATGAATAATGCTCACCTGTCCTGTTATTGTACGTGTGGTCATTGGGTATGTTGTTGTGAAGGATCTGGGTCCCGCCTCCTCCCACATACCAGTTTACATTGGCGTTCCACTGATTACTGTATCCACAAAGGTGAGACTCCTCAAAATCACAATCTAGACACAGACAAATGAGAAAAGGACCCGTCATTAGTGCAAAAGGCTTTTAACTTACCAAATATGTCCATGTAAGTTAAAACCACATTGCACAGATGGCCTATATCCAAAGTGATGTGCATATGTTGATTATTTTTGTCTTTTTGCTTTAAGAAAGATGTGTGAGTGCTGTACTGTATGTGTGAAGTCACCGACCCAGGCAGTATCCAGGGATGATGTGGATCTCAAAGATGGCCACGCTGCTCCCAGCGCTCCGTCCAGGTTTACCTTCGATGACAACCTAATCAACAACACATGTTCAGTGATACCCCTTCAACCCTGATATGGAGTGACATGGGAATGACATCATAGAAGGTAAGCGAACATATGGAAGGTCAGAGAGAGTGAACTCATGAAACGCACAGCAATCTAATTTACTTTTTAAGCTCAGGAGCAGCAGGTTTTCTATGAAATGACTTCCAGAGGGAGAAACGCCTCACAGGAAGACGGAGAAGAAACACACTTGTTAAAGCATGAGGTCAGGGCTTGTATGTGTGGTGTGTGTGTGTGTGTGTGTGTGTTGTTGTTTAACTATATTCGTGGGGTCCAAAAACCGCCTGGCTTGCTAATTAACATGCTAAGTCGGGTTTGTTTGATTCCTACATCAACAAAAATGTTTTAGGGGGAGTTGCATGGTGTCAATATTTCTTTGCAATTATTCCTTTGGAGAGATGAGCCAGGCTAGCTGTTTTCCCTTTATCCAGTATTACATGGGAAAAAATAAAGTGATTAAAGCCGTTTTAACCAAAACAACAGCATAAGGTAATTTTTGTGACGGCCATCAGTGGCGCAAAAAGTGGGTATGCGCTATATGCGGCGCATAGGGGCGCTGCACCATGGGGGCGCCAAAGCAATGGTAAAAAAAAAAAAAAGAGATATATATATATATATATATATATATATATATATATATATATATATATATATATATATATATATATATTGGGTAGCTGCTGTTGTGCGTTTCTAAATTTCTGCATTTCCTCAATGTTATTATATAACATTTTAGAGGACTAACAGGATAGAGTAGGCGCCCTATGTCATAAGATTCCATCATAGAATGTTGACTTAGAAGAGGGTGGGGGGGGCGGGGAGCGGGCAAACAGGTACAAGTAGTGAAGTAGAGTAGTATGGAAAAAGAAAAAGAACAAAGCAAAACAGCTGTTGGGGCAAAAAATAGAAAAAGAAAGAGGGTAAAGGAGATGACATGTTAAGGGATGTGACAGCAGTTAAATAAGTGGATGGTGAGAGGCAACAGGTAGGATTTAAAGTGTGACGTCTGTGCTTGGAGGCTTGCAAATATTCATGTTAACAGACTAGCTAGCGTTTGCTAACACTGGGAATGTAGCAGCCAAATGGGGGTTTACCATGGAATCATGCATATATTTGCTACCAAACTTGGAGGCTTGCAAATATTCATGTTAACAGACTGTTGTCAGACTAGCTAATGTTTGCTAACACTAGCAGCTTAAGTCGGGTTTACGGCTAGCTTAATGCAAACCAATGCTGCTGATAGCTACATTTAGATTTTGGTTAAACCCTATGGTACCAATCCCATGCATGACATATCTTAATTTTATTAATATAAAATAACAACTGGTAAATATAAGGTAGCGTGCACAATAAATGACAAGAAGCTGGAAAACATAACTTATGCAATAACTCTGGTTTACCATGGAATCATTAATAGATTTTGTTTTACCATTAGCTGTTAGCTGTGCTGTCAGACATGCAGGCTATAGTTACATTTGTTGGGTGACATGGAAGCTGTAATTACAGGGTCACAGCTCTCTCTTTAAAGGTCTGTGCTAAGTGGCTCTCCATATTTGTACTTTTTAGAATCCAAAATGCAAATGTAATTTCAACAGCAGCACAACCTTACCGCATAACATCACTAGGCTGATAAGAATTGAATTTAGGCTGCTATATTTAACAGTGAGTTCATTTCATTCAGGTGTGAGGATGGTGGATCAGGAAAGACAGGGGTAGGTCTAACATTAGGTGGAAGTGTAGGGGGAGCCACTTGATACCAACAGATTCATTTCTTAATATTATTTATATGGAAAAATGAATATTGAAAATATATTACATAATGTTTGTTTGACAATATGTCTTAGTAGAGAAGAACACAGGCAAGGAGTGAATGAGACAGACATGAGGTTGGCGATGACATCAGGTAGAGATGAGACCAGTGATGACATCAGGTAGGAGTTCTATTAGTTAGACCACACAAAACTAAATGTCCAGTTCAAGCTCTGAGTCCTCCCCATATTTGTTTCATTTTGCACCTTAACGTTAGTGTTGCTTACAGATGAAGTCTGATTACTTCTAATGCCAAATCGAAATAATTTAACATGTTTTGTTATATACTATTAGGCTAATCTTGCCATTGCGAATGAAAAATGCATTTCTGTATCAAAACCCAGCACATGTGGGAAATATAACAACTAGCCTATGTCTGACAGTGGGGACTTAGTAAACAAATCAGAACGCAAATGTAAACATTCGCAACGCATATGCTCGAATGCCATCAATGATGATTTATTTATTGTAATGAAAATAAAGTACATTTATATATGTATATGTATATAGATACCATATAGTTATTTATAATTATACTAGCCCTACAGGGACTGATATACTTTAAAACCTTTTATTATTTAAACCCCATACATTGGGTAGTTGCGCCCCTGATGGCCATTTTTGAGAATGAGAAAACGTTGGTGGGCTAGTGTTTAGAGAGAGTAAAGAGCAGAACATGTTATCAGTCAGTGTGCAGCTAAAACCTCTGACACTCATTTTTTTCACCTCGGTCTGAACTGAAATAGGTTTATGCACTGAGGGGCCCAGTAGAAGCACAGACCCAACTTACCATAATGTAGGTCATGACCCTGTCAGAGTCAGCTCTACCTCTGCATATAATATAAACATGTGAGGTACTTTTCCCACACAGTGTTTGGATAATGTGTGTGGGTGTAGGTGTGTGTCTGTGTGTTTCTCCTACACACTTGATGCTGGTCTGAAATTGGGCCTGCATGTGAAATATCTCATATATCAAAAATATGTCTTCCTTTCAACAACAGCATGAAATGTTGTGATTTTCTTTTTCCTTCTTCAACAAAAACAAAAGTTGATTAATACACTTCTAGAGACAATATATCATGAGACATTTCTAAACTCATTGTTTTCTAAGAAGAATGTACATCACATGTCGGTCAGTGAGTCTGACATTATTATAAGTACATAACATGAATTTTCTGCATTTTCTGCTTTTGGTCTGTTTTGCAGGAAATGGATATGATGTAGTTTCTTTAGGAGGTACTGTATAAACAGAAAACATTAAGGTGAATCATTAGTAAGAACAAATAAATAAAAAATATTGATTCTAGGGAAAAGAATCAATTTTAAAAATTGTCGCAAATAAATTCATGATACATACGATTTTTTTTCCCACCCCTAGTGGATATGTAGCATGCAAGGCGAAACGGAGGACACACAAAACTATGTATGCAGATGATGCTGTGTTGTTTACTGCACCTCCACTGATTCTTTAAATAAAGAGGATATGAAAATCTGCACTTACTGTGTAAAAGAAGCATACATAATTATGCACTAAAGTATATTTTTGTTGTATTGTATTGTAGCTCTTCTTTTTAGAAAAGGGATAATCTGGAGAATTTGATTTTCATTTCAGCTTCAGCTTTGGACCTTATTTCTTTCATAAAGCCGTCTGTAACAAAGTTTTCTGATGAAGACATGATTGTTTCTACTTTGAAGGCTTCCTTGTAAAATTATGACTTTATGCTCATAATATTACTACTTTTTACTCATAAAATTACAACTTTATTTTGAAATATTATTTTGTACAATATATTATTACGACTTTACAACTTTATTCTCAAAATGGTTTGACCTTCTCAAAAACTTGTATCTTTAAATCTCAGATTTTTGTTTCATAATATGTATAAAGCTGTATATAACTGTCACTTTAATTTGTTTAAACTTCTATCTGAGAAGTTTTCAACATAAGTAATCCCATCACAAATTGTGTGCTTTAGTGTTATTGTTAGGTGTTTTTCATGATTCCAGACTATTAGTGATATAGTGAGTTCACTTCCACATTCCTCTCCAAAACTGAAGGTTAAATTTACATGAAGCTTTCTGTTAATATTCATGGTCCCCATATGATGAATATGATTGATGTTTTTTGGGACCTTTTTCTGTTCACTACCATCAGTCCAAAATTTCCATTTGCACAGTATAGGCATCAAAATCTAACGGGGTGTGAAATTGAATGAGCATATTCAAGCGCCTCAGAGGATAAACACTTTACATGTTGGATACGGAGTGACCTTGCCTGCACAAACATAACACTCTTAAGTCTTATTTATGGTTCTGCGGAGGCTCCACGCAGAGCTTTTGCCATCGCCTACGTAAGTGGCCTTAGGTTTACACTTGTGCGTTGGTGTGTGCGTCGATCTCTTTGAAAGAATAGCAACGCCAGCATGTGTGGGTGTGTGGGGGGAGTGTGTGGTAGAGTGAGTGAGAGAGTGACTGTGATTAGCTTCGGAGTGAGTACCGACTCTGGAGGCGTAGACGGAGAAACAAAGTGTCTCCCCTGTGCTTTCTGACCACGGTGGGAAAGTAGTAGCAGGAAAAGTTAACCCTCTCCTTGATTTCGTGTTGTTTATGGAGAAGGAGAACCAGGAAATTAGTAGGGGAATATGCAACACTACCAAGCCACGGCTGAGCAACGTGCATCGCCACAACGTGTAGATACATTTTTTGAGAGGTGCACATCCGGCTACGTAGAGTCGGACATAGGCTAGGTATCTCCACGTACCTACGTACATACCCACAACGTAGATTTTACACAGAAGCATAATTTGGCCTTTACTGCCACTGCTAAGGCCCTTCGAATAGTAAAATTGTCTGTATGCTGTTTGCTTTAAAGTACATTTTTTATGTTAATAAGATGAATACAATGTTTTAGTATAAATTAAACTATTCAACAATATAATGGCCTGCAAGACAACAGCTGAAATGATTAGCCGATTAAACACTTAGTTGATTGACAGAACTGTTTTGATCATTTCAAGTTTCTAAAATGTACTTTTACTCTTAATACTTTAAGTACATTTTCCTGATGATACGTACATACTTTTACTTAAGTAACATTTTCAATGCAGCACTTTTAGTTGTATCAGAGTATTTTTAGTAGTAAAGGATCTGAATACTTCTTCCCCACTGTATATATCTTTGCGTTTACCTTGTCTTAAATTCTCCAAACTGCTGTTATACATCTGTCATTAGGAGGTAAATTAAACAACCTCCCGGGACCATGTATTTCGAGCTAGTCCCCTTTCTCAAACAAAGAGTAGACACTATTTTAAAAAGTGTCTTACCCTATAAGGCTCAGTATTGCCTTGCAGATCAATGCTTGAGATAACCCAGCTGTCAGAGGGCTCCTGGCTGCTCCACAGCGGCCTGTCAAAGCTCTTTCCCTCCATGCGCTGGCTGACCTCCAGGCTCCCCGAGCCGGTGATCTGGTAGACCAGCCTCAGGCAGCTCCACTCGGCCTGCTCCAGAGCCGGACTCAGCAGGACCCCTGTGATTTCGCTCTGGGACCCCGTTTCATCCTGGTCATCACTCACGGCTGTGTCCAATGCAACAAAACGGCCTGAAACAAAAAGGTTGCAGCTGTCAAGAAAAAAAAAAAAATGATTTGAGGGACATATTGTTATCCAGGGACAAAATATTGTGAGCATCACTTTATTTGACAATACCAGAGATTGGTTTAAATACTGCTAACTGGAATGCAGGACTAATATGACCTTTGTGGCAGTGTTTGCAATGATACATTTCTTGTTGGCTTAAGTATTTTTACTATTTAGTCTATAAAGAAACTTCTGTGAAGAAAAATGTCCAATCCTATTGCATGGGACAAAGGTTAATTGCTTCCCAAAGCTTTGTGCCGTTGCACAAAGCTTTGACATGGGATTGACTATTAGCACAAAGTTTAGTTTATGAATGAATTTACTTTATGTAAATGAGGCCGAGAATCCACTTAAAGCTCTTTAGTGATTTGCCACAAAAACTGATAAAGAAAAAGTGATGCAGTGAAGGAACAAGACGTTGAGTCGTTAGCAGGTCTGGATAAATGTCAGTGGAGTCTGAGATTGTTATTGTAGTTTCTGGGATTCCTCTTCCGTGTGTCCCTTACCCTAGATATTACAGATACAAACATAAAACCAAGTGCTTGGAACAAAGTCACGTAAATTCTCTGAGAAAGTCATATGTTGATTATTTAACTCGCTAACGAGCCAGCTACTTGCTAGCTGTGAGCGTTAATAAGCCCACAGTCAGTGCCTGCATTGTACCAAAAAAGGTTCCAGTACCCTAATTCAGCAGTTGCATGACATGATCATTGCATGTGTCTTGGATATATGTTTATTCATACATATATCTTGTAGGGGTGACCCTGTATAGTCAACGATTTGACGATTCTATCTAAGGAGCCTGATTCGACTAGGATCATTCCATTCAGGCTATATGGGGATGCTGATTGACTGATTTTTACATAGAATTGCTTGGTTTGTCCTAATAAATCATGATATATAGCCTATTTTTATGTAAGTGTCAGCCTATTAATACTACTGTTAACAACAATTAGAAGTAAGGGTACTCATGTGGTCACAAATCCACAGTACTCAGTACTGGTACTGGTGAGTACTGGCCCATTTCAGGCACTGCCCACACAACAAGCAAGAACTAAGCTAAAACTAAGCTAAATGCTAACATGTTGCCATCATTTAGCAAAGAATGTTTGCCATTGTCACCATCACAGTTTACCATGTAAGCTTACTAACATTTGTGAATTAGCAATAAACACAAATCACAGCTGAGTGTCATTAGTTTTAAACCAAAGTGCTGGGCAGATTTTGACCGGGTGATAGATGAAAAGTCAAGATCAGGCAATCGATCCAACAGCTTCTCTTTTGGGTAGAACAGGGAAGGAACATGTTCAAGGCAGGATAATGTCTCTAATGGGAACTTATCTGTAATTAAATACAAAAAGCTAAAATTCAGGCAATCAGTAATTATACATTAGGAATTCAGCTCCCACCATAATAGACATTCTTAGCTTCTTATTTGCTCGAGGGGCCTTTGAGCTCTCATCACCCGTCTGTCATTCATTATTTGTCCCTGTGGAATGCACCGCTGCCTTAGGGCTCCTATATCCTGACATCATGATTCATCCTCACACACACACACACACACACACACACACACACACACACACACACACACACACACACACACACACACACACACACACACACTTAATGTGGTCAATTCAAGATGGTTTTCTTCTTTTTTTTTGCCAACGAACTGCAGTTGTTTGCAAATGTTTGTAGGCTATTTCCACAAATTGACTGAATTAAAACTTAATTGATCATAGCCAAGCTGACGTATTCTTGATTTCATCAGTATTTCTGCCAGGTTTGAATTCAGAAAAGAAAAAAAAAAAAAGTACATAAAAAGTGCTTTTTACATTTGTCTTCACTGAGAGGACTGAGAGAGGAGACTAAATGAGGGAAAACTGAGCACACCATCAACGCACCAACTACACTGACCTTTTAAACAAGCCGGTCCAATAACAGGGATGGAAGCCGGAAAAGAGAAAGTAGCTGACCTATGCCAGAGGGAAGACTGACAGCGTGACAGGCTGCAACAGCAGAGCAAATTTCAGACAAGCAGGAGCAAGAATCATGGTGGGGGGAAAATTCTTAATGAGGAGTTTTCCAACTGGTCTGGCTGCAGATACATATACATGGTCTGCCTCACCAATCAAATACAGGTGTAGATGAGAGATGGTAAGGTTGGTAAGAAGAATACATCTTATGACTGAATGTAAAGACTAAAAACAGGGGGAACCGCTAGCCTGGCTCTGTCCAAAGTTAACAAATAAGTAAGTAAGTAAGTAAGTAAGTAGTAAGTTTATTTATATAACACTTATTACAGACTGAGTCACAAAGTGCTTCACAGGCCAAAATTATAACTACATTAAAAACAAATCAGTAATCATTAAAAGCACAATAAAGCACAGTAAATCATAATAAAACACAAAAAGCATAAGATACATAGTAATACAGTTGAGAATGTGACTAAACTTTGACAACAAGCCTCTGGGAAGTCGCTACACCCTACTGTTGTTTGACAAGAACTAGTCCCAGCATGTAACGCCACGTAAAAGCGCAATTTGTTGTTTTTTTTACAATTCTTTTTGTAGTTCTTTAGTTTTTGGAGAGAGCCAGTCTAGCTGTGTCCCCCTGCTTCCAGTCTTTATGCGTAGCTAGGTCAATCACCTCCTGACTCCAGCTCTACAGTGAACACACAGACCTGAGTCAGTGTGGTATCTCTCTTCTCATCTGACTCTCGTAAAAGAAAGCAAATACGCATATTTCCCAAAATGCTGAACTGTTTCCTTGAATGTTTAAGTTGACTGGAGGACACAATTCTGGCTCTTGTCCAAATATTGCTTCCTGATTTACCCAGGTTTTGGAAGTGTGGATGTGTGGGCTAATTTTCTGCTGAGAATAAAGTCCAGTTAACAGGACCCAGGCAGCTTTGGGCCAGTTAATCAGACCAGCACTTTGAAAAATGGTTAAATTTAGGGATAGGTTTGGTGTAGTTCAAATCTGGTCAAAGAGCTGAGTGTTGTGTAACATCAACATAACCTCCACCTCTCAAAACAGACCCCACTTCATGTCACAATTAAATTGACAGGATTCTGCTGCTACATGAGGCATCTGTCTCCAGATCTGCAGCTAGACCCTTATCGATATTTGTTGCAAGGACTTTGCGTTCCCCACAGGAGTCTTCATATGTGTGAAATCTCAGCCCCGATTGTGCTGTGATTTGTTGGCAACACTTGCAGGGTAATGTACAAATTAAGCTGTATTCATCTGTTGGCTTTGATCACTCAACATGAATAGAGACTGACGTAACGTAGATAATGTACAGGCGTGTACAGAACTCATCTGTATCAGCTGCACTACAAACCCAGAGGATGCCTAAATGTGTTATTTCAATGACTCCAGATGTTTGGAAATGCTGGAAACAATGCAGACCAGATGGGCTTCTTTTTACCAGTGTGCTTCAGTGTTATGGCCAAAAACCAGCACCAAAACAACTGCAACATCACAGCTAAACCTGTAACTGCTACTAAACAAGCCATGATAAAGCCTAGCCTACACTTAGAACAAGCCTCTAAAATATTTAAAAAAAAGATGCTGAAGATGCTATGTGGGGAAAGACTCCCAGCCAGTACCATCTTTATGCAGTGTCCAGCTCGTAAAGTCTGCATCTGACGTGTATCCGCAGGTGTTGGACTCAAAGTTGCAGGAGCCTTGCAATAGTTGGCCGTGGGCCTGGATGGTGGCTTTGAGAAAGAAAAATAGAGAAGGGAGAAAATAAAGAGAGGGAATGGCAAGTATGAATCATTGCAACTGGCATTAACAGAAACATGCCCTCATGCACCAGCACTGGCACAACCATTAAAAAGTACTCACCAGCAAAAGTCAAGAGGTAGAATGCAAGCATTGCAGCTTTTTGTGTAAGTAACTCGACCGCAAGAGGAAATAAGTAGAGCAAAAGTAGGTATCCCGGTTGCATCCACAGTTGTAAAAATAAAACAGAAAATACAGGGAGTTGCAGGCAAAGTTTTGGTTTTGAAGATTCCTCTTGTGTGTGTTGTCTGAGTGTCTCTCCAGCTCACAGACTGGCAGCACACTGCAGACGCTAGGCTGGAAAGTGTGTGTGTGTGTGTGTGTGTCTGGAGCTAGGAGGAGGAGGAGGAGAAAGAGGAGGAGGATGAGGAGGAGGAGGAGGAGGAGGAGGAGAGAGAGAGAAAGGTTTCAGAGAGAGAGAAGAAGGAGGAGAAAGAAGGTGAGTGATGAGATAGTGGGAAGCCAGTGAGGGAGCAGGGGAAAGAAGGACAAGGGAGGAAGGGGGAAAGAGGGAGAGGCGGGGTGGCTAGTGGGAAAAAAAGAAGTGGAAGATGTGAGGAAGGGAGAATAAAGTAATATTAAAGAGTGGTTCTGGAAGAAAAGGAAGGAAGATCAGCTTCTTTCCGAATACAAGCTTGCCTCCCTACCTCCCTCTGCTGTTACAAGACCAGTTTAGATTCAAATAGGTCAAAAATGATTCCCATTCTGGACTGTAAATAGTCAACATAGTCAAACCTTTATGTATATTTGCAACAGCCTTTAACCAAATGTTGTTAAATTAAAGTATCGTGTAAGATAATTTTTTGATGCTACACTGACTTGTAATAGGGAAAATGGTGCCTTTGTCATTCCCATTCTGTACCAGGATACAATCTCCTGGGAGAAGTGCTGTAACGCTTTGCGGCACTACCACTGATTTGGGTGAAACTGGATCATATTTTATGGCAAAAAGGTTTTCGGGTTTTCTCTCTGTCTCTCTGTCTGTTTGACTAGGTCCCTAGCTGCAGTGAAGGGAAATCTTAATGCTACAGAATATGATGTGATAATTTTTTAGACAATAGTCTAATAGTCCATTTTAACAGTTTGGCACCAGTTTGGTTGAAGAGCCTTTCTTGCTTCAACATGACAATGCCGCACGAGCACAAAGCCAGATCTGTAAAGAAATTAATTTCCCAGTTTAGTGTGGAAGATGTTGACTGGCATGCATATCACTATTATGTAGTTATTCTGTTTTCTATAATGTTTTTGAAATGTTTTAATGTTTTAGGTGAAGGCTTCAAATTCAAGGCCCATTGAGTTTTCTGCCTCTCCCTGCACTATACATTATGTTCTGTTCATTGTATTTGTCATTTTTAAATAGTGCAAAAATAAATAAATAAATAATTAAACTAGTGTTCTGACCTCAACACAATCAATGGGTGGAATACTGAACGGGCCTACCGGGGCTGAGCCTCTGCGTGAAGTCGCTGTTAATAACTTTATATTTCTTGTCCCATAATCAAAGAACTTGGTCATGTATGTCAATAACAGAGCCCCCAAAGTCCTACCGAAAAGCTGAAGGAATAGCCAAAATATTCACTTTAAATATATCACAAGAAAGAAACCATCATGATACAGTTTAAGTGAGTGTTTATCCCCATTAAAGCTCTATGACACCCCCCTTCCCCCTTTTCTTATCACTTATCATGCTACTTTAAATTTGTTTTATTACACTAATAATAATTAATAATAATAATCTGCCTATGACTCTCTCAAACAATGTTGGGATCAACCCTGAATGCAGACTGACCAAATCCCTTCAACCAGGTTCCAAAATCTTGTCGTTTTTGCAATGTATTCAACAATCACATACAGTGTGTGTGTGTGTGTGTGTGTGTGTGTGTGTGTGTGTGTGTGTGTGTGTGTGTGTGTGTGTGTGTGTGTGTGTGTGTGTGTGTGTGTGTGTGTGTGTGTGTATGTGTCTGTGTGTGTGTATGCGTGTTCACATACTTTGGTTATATAATACATATTATCAACATATTTTGTGTATTGTATGCTGAATTGAATTGAAAACATGCCTATAAAAGCCCATCTGGAGGTAATTGGAATGGTGGTGGTGCCTAAATACACAAATGTTCTAAACTAACCTGTAGAGAGTCAAAACATTTTGCAACCATCTAAAATGTTTCTCCTGGCTTCAGCCTTCAACAGCTTGCAGGCATTCTGTATGTGTGAATATGAACATTATATGTGCATGTGCAACCTAAGAAAAGTCTGCAGACATTCCCATGGAGTTTCCTTCAATTTAATTTAAATGCAAATGAACCATGGACATTTGATACCACAACAACAAAGACTTAATTATTGTTGGGAACAGGACTGGTTCACTCACTGTGTCCATAATTACATACAATATACAATATCTTTTTCATTTGCAATTGATAGATTTTTTTGTTTTAAATGGAATCCTGGACACCTTCAGTGTCTTTGCACAAGAGAGGTAGAAGAATGTAGCATGCTGCTTACGTCAGACCAGGCATTGTCGTAATGTTTTTTAGAGGGAGCCCTCTCATCGACATTTGGGATCCATCTGTCAGACCAGCTTTATATGCGTCTTTTTCTCCCTTCTTACAGTCGTCTTGTACACAGTCCATCATACCTTCCTTTCACTTTTTAGTTATCAACAAGGTGTTGGTGTCATAAACACTTTCAGATGGGGAGATGAATTCTCCCCTGGTTGGTTAAGTCCAGAAAGCCTCACTACAGCCGTTTGTGTTCCGAGTGATGAGAGAAGGGAGAAAACATGACTCACAAAATGATTATTCTCATGTGTACAATACAAATGTTTTTTTTTCAAGA
This sequence comes from Zingel zingel, assembly GCA_023566125.1. Taxonomy (NCBI): domain Eukaryota; kingdom Metazoa; phylum Chordata; class Actinopteri; order Perciformes; family Percidae; genus Zingel; species Zingel zingel. Next base: position 13,352,959 of record CM042329.1, on the reverse strand, counting down.
ACAGTGAACAGAGAGAAGATAGTGAATAGTCTTGTCTGTGTTCAAAGGATTGCGCCCATGGATTTATGCATTTATTCAGTTCCAAGACAATTTTAGATTTCAACATGGTTTGAGTTTCCATCACTCTCATCTGTTTGATTTCCTGGTCGGCTGTGTAAACAGCAAGACAGAGCTTCAATAAATAACTGAAGCATGCCATGTTTGCATGATACAGTTATGACATGTTATCCTCAGTGTGTGATTAGCTGCCAGAGGGCTCAGCAGGTTACAGCCCCTCTGGCCCTCCACCCTTCCTCTGGGAACACCAAAGACCACCGCCTCGGCTCAAGCCACATTCTACGTGAAAGTGTTTGAGCTTTATGTAAAGCTTGATTTGGACCTGCTCTGTTCTCAGGGGTTGGAGTGAACAGATTAATTTGTCATTGTCATATTCACAACTGAGATTTCTCTTTGAATAAATTTGTTTTTGCAGGAAGAAATCTGAGTCAGATGCTGTGCGTTTACTCCATCTTTTGAGAGCATGAGTAACAGTTTATAATAATAATAATAATAACTTTATGTTTATATATAGAAGAATCATTTGCATCTTTTCATCAGCTACAACAAAAATATGGTTTACCTGAACACCATTTATTCAGACTCTTTCAAGTAAGAAATTATGTAAGAACACATCTTCCTCAGTTTGAGAAAGCAGGGTCAGATAAATTGGATGACTGCCTAGGTGAGATAGGGAGGTCAGATCAGAATATATCCTGTTTATTTGATACGTTGCAAGAGATAAGTCGCCCAATTACTGCTACTGTTAAAGCGGATTGGGAAAAGGAGTTGGGTACGAACATACAAAATGACCTTTTGGGACGAGAGTTTAGCATATATCCACAAGTGCTCCGTAAACGCATGTCATTTTCTAATACAGTTTAAAATCCTACATAGGCTACATTATTCCAAAGAAAGACTTCATAGGATCTTCCCTGAACTCTCTCCTCTGTGTGAAAAATGTGACACTCATGTTGGTGATTTACTTCATGGTTATGTTCTTTGTTGCAAAATACAAGGTTACTGGAGTGATATCTAATATAGTTTCATGTCTAAGGTGTTAAATATTCAAATTGTCCCAGATCTAGTTTTAGTAATCTTAGATGAAGCAAAGAGACTGACACTGGCACAACAGCACTTCTTGGCATATGGAATTCTCACTGCAAAGAAGTGTATCCTCTTATTCTGGAGAAAAGAAAGACGGACCAACACTGAAGATATGGCTCACGGAGATGATGGACACACTCCACCTTGAGAGGATCCGATTCATCCTTAAGGACAAACTAAAAGGGATTTTTGTATTTATTTATCCTTATTTCCCTCCCTTTTCTTGTTTGCATACTGTAAAAAAGAAGCATTGTAATAACAATTTTGTAACTTGATTTTTGAAATTAAGCTTCATAATAAAAATGTTTGAAACAATAATCACTTATAAGTCATTTACTATGGATACCCACAATGTTCCATATTAAATACATTAACAACACACAATGAAAATATGTAATATAACCACGAAATTGTTAAATAATCAAATGCATTTGTAAAACTCAGCTCAATACTATGAAACATTACTTCATCCTGCTTTTTTATTTATTTATCTCCAGTGGTTTTTATTTCCCAGATGACCATTTTATTTCATAATGTCACTTTTAATCACAAAGTCTTTGTCAATTAAAACGAGCAGTGCAGACAGACATTCACATTACTGGCTCTGCCCTGTAATTATAAATTGTACAACAAAGTTAATATAACAAACACATTTATGATACTTGTCATTTTCTGAATTAGATTTTAAAAAATGCATGTGTCCTTGCCCTGTTAGTTCGTCTGTAAAAAAAAAACACACTTGACAGGAGTTAAGTGTGTTTTTGGAATTTTCCCTGTGGTTTTTTTGTTATCCTTTTCTCTGGGGACTTTTTGGATTTGTTACTTTGTCTTTTGCCTTCCTCAGTTCTGGACTCCTTGTGTTTGCCTTTTGCTTTTTGGATCCCTTTTGTTGGTTTGCTCCTTGTTTTTTGTATGAATACATCTTCTAGCTCAACCCTTCTCCTGCCTGCCTGCCTCTTCCTGCATTTGGGTCCTTTCATCCCCGGAAATGTAACAGAACGATCTGACCACTTGGACCCAGCAGAGAGGCTTCCTTTTTCCCGGTGGATTCCCAGTTTTTTTTTGTTTTTCTTTTCTACTGTTTGCTGCTCCAAGCTACCTGGAATATGGATCCTGCATCCTCCATGACTGATGAACTTTACGAGGTAATTTGTGACCTAATTGAGCTTAAAACCATGTGGAAGGAAGCTGACAGTGATTACCAGAAGGAGGCTATTTTGTCATTTGCTCGTGTTAGGGTGTCAGAAAAGCCCTGGCTTAGTGACTCAATTCCTGATTGGGTTAAAAGATTCATTTCCACTCCAGCACATCCACCTGCTAGCAGTTTGACTTCTTAGTTTTTGTCTGTCACCCAGCCTTCCCCTTTGCCTGCTTTGCCCAGTACAGCAACTAGCAGCTCCCCTGACCTCCTGTCTGTCAGCTCAGCAGCTGCCGGTTCTGCAGATACCCCCGACTGCAAGCAATCCTTTGAAGTAACTCGCCTAGCCATATTCCCTGGGAACCGTGGAGGCCGGAGAAGGGCAAGAAGACAACATGGCTCCCGACGCCATGCCCTGCTTCACCCTCTCTTCAGCCCAGAGTCCTCGCTGTCCAGTGGCCCCAAGCCCGTGCTGTCCAGCGAGCCAGAGCCTGAGCTGACCAGTGTTCCAGAGCTGACCAGTGTTCCTGAGCTGACCAGCCAACCCAGAACCGCCGCTGACGTGAAGCCGCCCAGAGTCCATGTCGACCGCTCTCCCAGAGTGTTTGCTTACGGGCAAACCAGTGACTATGCCGATCCCCAGAGACTGCCCCAGAGACTGTCCCAGAGACTGCCCCAGAGACTGCCCCTGAGGCTTTGTCGGTCTCCGGCGCCCCAGAGACCTCCCTGGTGACTTTGCCGGTCTCCGGCATCCCTGAGACTGTCCCTGAGACCGCCCCTGAGACTTTGCCGGTCCCTGGCGCCCCTGAGACCACCCTTGAGACCGCCCCGAGACTTTGCTGGTCCCCGGCGCCCCTGAGACCGCCCTTGAGACCGCCCCAGTGACTTTGCCCTTGTCCTGTCCCCTTTGCCTTTGTTGTCGGTCAGACCCACTGCTGCCCCTCATGTCCTGTCGGCGGTCAGATCCACTTGAAGTCAGATGTCAGGCTTTATCCCAGCAATCCCGCTGAAGAGTACCACCTGCAGTCAGACACCACCTGCAGTCAGACTGAAAACAAAGCTTGGCTGTCTCATGAACACATTGGAACCTGGAGTGTGCATTTTGATAGGCCAGGGGTTTTCTGCGTGATAAGAGATATCTCTGTAATGGGCTGCAATGAAACATTAATGTGCATTAATTCCAGTAATGGGTTCAGTCTGTGCTCACAACTAAAGACAAGATACGCACAGTATAACCTGCTCCATGTATGCAGAGAGGGCCACAAATTATTGATGTCTTCTCTGGAAATAGACCAGCAGTGAATTGGACTATTTCATTGGCATATAATATAGGCTATAGACATGACCTCGGATACATTCTGATGACCTGATTCTGCATGCTGCACTCATTGGCTCAGGACTTAAAAAGTGTCACACACGCCTCCACATCCAAGTTCACAGACTGTAATCTATTGTACACAAGTGTGCAAGCTGTTTGTGTGGGATTCAATATGTGTGGCTGCAGTGATAGCAATCACAGATTGGATGCTATGGTTACTACTCCACACTATCACCATTCTCCATCACATATTGTTGTCACGGTAACGGCTGCTTTGGCAGAAGGGCGCATGTGACTTGAGAATGTGTGACAGGGGATCAACAATGTACAGACACAGGCCCTATTGATCCGCTCTACCAGGCATTAAGCGGCACTGAAACGTGCTTGGATTATCATGCCAGAAGACCCGCAAACGCAGCACCCCTGCTTCAGATTTATCAGACATGTCTGCCTAATAACAAGACCAACAGGCCTGGAATGAAATTATTTTATATGATTTTTACAAGGAAGAGGAGAACCTTCCTGCATACATTTGCATTTTATTGAAACTGCTCCAACCTGTTAATTAATACTTTAAAATACAAATTAAGATGAACACATACCTATCTGTTAGATAAAAAACAACACTTTTCACTCATGAAATGAAATTTAAAAAATGTGTGCAATGTGAGATTATTGAAAAGAAATGTTTGACATTTGGCTTATTTGTACAGGTCTAAGAAATGTGTTCCTTGCTATCTTTTAAAACATTTAAACTTGAGCAACTAATGATGGGCAGACCAAATCACACACAATTGGTTCCTTCGAATTGATACATGTAGTTTTTAGGGTTAGAGGGAAAACATTTTTAAATGTAAAAGATTTAGTGCACTGTCCATCATGATCCAGTCCCATACAGCACCCAAACCTTGTTGAGACCTCTAGGATGTTTGGTGTCCAATTTAGGAATCCAAATTTTTTCAGCTCTAAGTTTCTGAGCTTTATTCCATCTCGGTTTTAAATTAAATGATGAAAAAACTGAGGTGGTTGTTTTTGGAGCAAAAGAGGAACGATTAAAAGTCAGCACTCAGCTTCAAACAATAATGTTAAAAACAACAGACAAAGCCAGAAATCTTTGTGTAGTCATGGACTCAGACCTGAATTTTAACAGCCACATTAAGACAATTACAAAGTCAGCCTACTACCACCTTAAAAATATATCAAGGGTTAAAGGACTTGTGTCTCAGCAGGATTTGGAAAAACTTGTCCATGCTTTTATTTTCAGTAGACTTGACTACTGTAACGGTGTCTTTACAGGTCTCCCTAAAAAATCAATCAGACAGCTGCAGCTGATTCAGAACACTGCTGCTCGAGTCCTCACTAAGACCAAGAAAGTGGATCACATCACTCCAGTTCTGAAGTCTCTACACTGGCTTCCTGTGCCTCAAAGAATTGATTTCAAAATACTTTTGCTGGTTTATAAATCACTAAACGGTTTAGGGCCAAAATACATTTCTGATCTGCTACTACACTATGAACCACCCAGACCTCTCAGGTCGTCTGGGACAGGTCTGCTTGTTGTCCCCAGACAGGTGGCTTGGACCGAATGCTAGCCATGTAACAGAAAGTGTTTAACCAGATGTGTGTGGGTCTTTCATCAAGGATGCCAGAATCCATAGGCAGACATTTTGACATGTCATACTAGGAAAAGCACAAGTATTAATTTGAATATTCAATGTTCCAGTTAGATCAAATGCACTCTGTAAAAAAGGCCTAAGTTATAAATATTATAAAGTAAGACATAAAATGTAAATGTAAAAATATGGTATAATAACAAAGCAAAAGGCATAGTAACCTCACTCTCTCAAAATAATTCTTGAAGCTGATAAATTACATATACACTTTTTTTATTAATTAGCTTAAGAAACTTAATGTCATTTCAAAATTCAGTGTTGAATTATTAATAAAATGCCTGCTGCTTTGCTTTTTCCATGAATGGAAAGGACAAGGTAATGTCACTTCCGGCCGCCATCTTCAGCAGGACCGATTGCCACTTTTTTTTTTTCTCAAATTCATAGTGAGTGGAATATTTGTTGTTTCAGCTGGAGTCTTTGAGGAAGCAGGCAATGTTCTCAAAACGGAGGCAAGTGTTATTATAACGACCTTTTTTAAATGTTGCGTTTACGTTTGTCTTTAGGAAAAATATTCTTGTCTAACTTTCCTCCTTCGCGGCACCGTCGAGGCAGGTCTGGCAATGCGTGACTATACTTTAGCTGAGGTTAGTTTTTCGGGGCTTAATTCGTTGTTATTAAGAATGCCAGTTGAAGTTAAGAATGGTTTCTTAGCTAACTTTACACATGAAAACGAAGATTGTGCACAAACTGGAGCTGGCGGGATACCAGTTTTTCTAATTGTCCAGCTCTTTCAGGTGTTTCAGTGATTCAGGAGCATCTGATAAGACCAGGAAGATCCGCAGGCAGATAACAGCGACCCCACCGACAGACCGTGGGAATGGAACCGCTAACGGTGGTGTTGCAGCAGGCGGGCAGAGGCACAGCAGCACTTTGCAGGCTGCTGCTGATGGAGTAGCTGGCACGAGGCTACACTCATGGCCGTAAAGAACAGTTTGTGTCTGCACCACCAGCATCAGCAGTGTTTGTATAAAGGCGTTTTGTGCATCGCTAATCCGCTCTGATGTCACGGTGCAGAAGGAGGGGCTGAGCTCTCCGCTTTAATCCGAGCAAATTGTCTGGAGGGACAAGCCGAGCGAGCAGGCACGAAAACAGTGGCGATGTGTACCGCAGCAGCCGGACCCTGGCCTCTCCTCCTCTGACATGCAGGTAAATGAATAAATGTCATGTCCAGCAGCCGATGACGGGAAGCCGGGGTTAGTGTGGGGCGGGGAAAGCCGGAATGAGAATGTGTTCAGGTCGTTTTCTGATGGCGAATTCGACACCTGCAGAGATTTAATCTGGACCGTCAGGAGGGAAAGAGGCATTTAGACAGGTGACAGTTTGCTGCACTTTCCCCCCGAACAGATGGCAGGCGTTTGAGGCATTATAGAGATGCAGTGAGAGACCCTGTGAATTTGATTCCCAGGATATACTGTATACGTGCTTCTTATCCAGAATAACAACATGATCATTTATGAATTGGCACTTCGGCTCTTTGAAATGCGGGGGCGCAGGCAGGGCTAACTGATAATAAGCACCAATCCCAAAAATAAGGCTTTGCCCTTTTAACATAATACAATCGTTCAAGGCCGTGGGGGGATTTAAGAAGCCAGTAAGCCTTCAAAATAAAAGCACTTGCCAATTTGGCACTTGTTCATGGATTAATCTTCTCCCTCTGGTGCAACGGCCTAGTCTACATGTAAACACCATGTAAGTAATTCGACTATTGATGCAGCCCAACATTGTGTGTGTGTGTGTGTGTGTGTGTGTGTGTGTGTGTGTGTGTGTGTGTGTGTGTGTGTGTGTGTGTGTGTGTGTGTGTGTGTGTGCGTGCGCTTGTGTGCATGAGGATGAATCATGCTGTCAGGAATAGAAAGATACTGCCAGTCCTCCAAAGTGAGGACAGTTGCAGCTAATGATTATTTTCATTATCGGCCAATCTGACAGGTATTTTCTAGATCAATGGTACAGAATGGGTCCATTTAAATGTCAGAAAATAGAAAAATGTCTCTCACAGTTTCCCAGAGCCCATGGTGATGTCTTGGAAAATTGCTTACTTTGTTGGACCCCAAGGTCAGTACACTGTTGCATAATTCAAAAAAGAACAGGTGATGTTTGCCTTTTTTTTGCTTGAAATATGTAAATCGATTATTAAAATTGTTGTTTTTAATGTCTGCTGATTGACTAATGGATTTATCATCCGATCGACTAATTGTTTCAACAGTTGTTATATTTGGGACTAGTTGAGGCTAACTGTTAAGGTTAGTGTAGCATTGAGGCCTGGGTTAAGGGCAAAAATAGTGTGATATGAGGGTAGATACCATCTGTGTAATTTGGATGTTAATTTGTACCTTTTTAATGTTGTCTTTTCCTGATCACTGTAACCCCCCCCCCCCAGTGGCTCAGTCTGGTAACCACATCATGTCAACACAATTATTGTACAGGATCGTTTAAAGGTCCCATGGCATGAAAATTTCACTTTATGAGGTTTTTTTAACATTAATATGAGTTCCCGCAGCCTGCCTATGGTCCCCCAGTGGCTAGAAATGGCAAAAGGTGTAAACCGAGCCCTGGGTATCCTGCTCTGCCTTTGAGAAAATAAAAGCTCAGATGGGCCGATCTGGAATCTCCTCCTTATGAGGTCATAAGAAACAAGATTACCTCCCCTTTCTCTGCTTTGCCCGCTCAGAGAATTTGGCCCACCCATGAGAAAGAGAGGGACATCATGGCTTGCAAACAAGCAAAGTGGCAGTTGGTCAAGGCCCACCCTCCACCTTGCCCCCCCCCCCCCTCTCTCTCCTCCTCAATAGCATTTAAAGCTACACACAGAAATGGCACGTCCTAAGAAAAGCTAATTGTGGGACTGGCTCTAGTGGCTGTAATTCTGCACCAAGGCTGAATTTTGGGAAAGAGACTTCAGATACAGTATTAGGGGACCACTGAGGCCTATATAAAAAAGACTTCAGATACAGTATTAGGGGACCACTAAGGTCTATATAAAAGAGACTTCAGATACAGTATTAGGGGACCACTAAGGTCTATATAAAAGAGACTTCAGATACAGTATTAGGGACCACTAAGGTCTATATAAAAGAGACTTCAGATACAGTATTAGGGGACCACTAAGGTCTATATAAAAGAGACTTCAGATACAGTATTAGGGGACCACTAAGGCCTATATAAAAGAGACTTCAGATACAGTATTAGGGGACCACTAAGGCCTATATAAAAGAGACTTCAGATACAGTATTAGTGGACCACTAAGGCCTATATAAAAGAGACTTCAGATACAGTATTAGGGGACCACTAAGGCCTATATAAAAGCAGCATGTCATAGGACCTTTTAAACCCTGATGATTCACCGGGATGATTTTTAATATTTACTGCTCCTGGTTATTTGTCAAATTGCTATTTTAAACACTGTGTTGTATTTTGCTCTTGTGTTTACAGGGACTGCAGGTGCAAATTAGCTCAAAGCTCAGGTGGATAGGGATCAGAATTTATAAGGTTTTAGTTATACCAATGCCATTATCGATTCTGCTTATCGGATTCTTTATTGATTCCCTTATAGAATCCTGACTAATTTTCTGTGGGGAAAAAAAAAAGTAAGCCTACACAGGTTTTCAGCGTCAACGTAATGGTTTTATTATCTGAACACATTGTAGATGAAATGAGAGAATATTTGCATATGATTCGTTTTTGTTTAGGTTTCTTAGTCGAAGAAAAAAAAATCAGCTTAGCCTGCCTGTGTGGGTAACAGACGTGCTGCTCGGTTGGGACGCAGTGGCACTCGTGAAGAGTGTCAAATACATGGCATTTCTGGAGTTTAAGTTGTTGCGTAGAAAGACGTTTCAATATATTGCTGGTGTTTTCACCCTTACTTGATATGATCATTGTCAAAGTAATTACAGCAGCCCCGGTTTACATCTTTCTTAGTGAAAAGAAGCCACGCTTTGGACCGTTTCTGCCTCTCTGCCAATGACTCCTTTTATGCTGCAAGTTTTCAGCAGCGTGGACGCTGGAGTTTGACGTCACTGTTTGTATTGCACAACTGTCAGAAAAACATGCCGCCATCGATACAAGGAATTTATAAACTCTTAGGCATACAATTCAGATGGCTTGGACAATTTGGAACCGGTTCTCTGATCTTATTTGATTGTTGGGGGTAAATAAAATAAACAGTGAATGCTTCAACCTGTTTCAGATTCCCAGAACTGATGACTTTGGGTAAAATACTGTCTAAAAGCACCAATAGTCTAGGCAGCCCCAACATGTCAACATATTATTGGCATTGCCTAGAGCTTTGTGACATTTTAATAGACTATGTGGTTCTATATCAACTGTTGATAAAATAAATGACCTGTACACAGATAATGAAAATATTCGGTTGCAAATGAAATGCAATAAAAAAATTTGCTTCACATAGTCATTAACACCTGATTTTAGGCATAATATGGAGAAAGTTATAGGCTAGTGAATAGATAGTAATCAATCCTTGCGTTTAGATGTATAGCACACGTTTGTTGTTGTCAGAGTGTGCTTGTCTGACTCTGTCAGTATAAGATCAGCAAGTTAATGGGCTATTAAATCCCCCACCCTGCGGCTTTCACTGCAGCCTGACAGATGGAAGAGCAGTGCTCGGCTCACAGCTCTACAGGCCTGGACGTTTCATTGCCCTGCTGCCACGGCCATCTGTGACCCCCCCCCCCCCCCCATGTGTCACCCAATCATTGCCGTCCAGTCCTAAACTCCAGGCAGAGAGGTACATTAGCCACCCTGGGAGTCCACCCTTGCTCCTGCTGCGTCCCTTCATGTTCCCTCCCCAGCAGTTGTTCATGTTCCCAACCAATGCGTCCACATTTTAAATGTCTAGAATTTATACATCTACACATGTAAGATGACAACCACATCAGAGCTGCAGGAATTGACAGTAGAGCTGGGCAATATATCAATATTATATCGATATCGTGATATGAGACTAGATATCGTCTTAGATTTTGGATATCGTAATATGGCATAAGTGTTGTCTTTTCCTGGTTTCAAAGGCTGCATTACAGTAAAGTGATGTCATTTTCTGAACGTACCAGACTGTTGTAACTGTTCTGTTATTTGCCTTTACCCACTTAGTCATTATATCCACATTACTGATGATTATTTATCAAAAATCTCATTGTGCAAATATTTTGTGAAGTCAACACTACAATATCGTTGCGGTATCGATATCGAGGTATTCGGTCAAAAATATCGTGATATTTGATTTTCTCCATATCGCCCAGCCCTAATTGACAGTGAGTTTATCATTAGTTTACTAAGGTTACAAGAAACCCACTCACATGAATGCAATCAAATCAATTGTAAACAAGTCGATAAGTGAAGTGAAGTGATGATGAGATAAAAGCAAGAATGAAAATTCAAAAGGATCCAGTATTCAATTATAAAGCATAAATCAAATTTTATTAGCAGTTCTTTCAAGATTTCCTCACGAAAAAAACAATTTAAACAAATTGAACTTGAGTCACATCTTTAAGCAAAATAATACAGGAAACACTTGAGATAATTCTTACAGAAATTTGTAATAATCCCAATATAAAAACAACAATAATGGTTTGTCTACAGTAGTTAAGATGTTCAGCACCCGTTCAGTAGAGAGTTGATTGAAGGAATCATAATGAGAAAAATGTAGATGTCTCAGGTATACAATCACATATGGATTTCTCTGATCATTAAGGTCAGATAAATAACTTATGAAAGCAGCTTCGGTGAAACATGGAGTAGCAATAATGAGAAATGCTTGTAAGCTTTCATGTAGGCCAGCCTTAGCCTTTTCCTTTCTTAAAATACAGCTGTACAGTTGTCTCCATTGGTGACCTCTTCTGGAAGCAGTTTATTATTCCTGAAGCATAGTAGAATTGCGTTGTGTCCTCCAGCGTGTTGACCTCAGACACGGGGAAGCCTGGAATAACTGATGGGTACCCTGATAGCCTCGTCATATTAAATAAATATTCTTACTCACAGAGGGCATTTATTATTCAGATCGCTGCCCTATCCGTCTCTCCCCCTCAGGTCTTATCTGATACCAGAGAGATGTCCCTCCTTGCCCTTCTGCCCTGCCTTATCCTCTTTGTCCTTCCTGTCCTCTGCCAGCTGCTGGTGAAACGGATGAATGTGGTACAGATTAAAGTGCACTGCACACCAGATGAATCCCAGAGGATTTAGGTTTTTACTATTGGCAATATAGAGACAGGGAGTCTCAGGCCTGATACCCCAACATCCCAGTAATGTTTCCTTTTTATGTACTTTTTTTCTTTTCTGAATTCAAACCTGGCAGAAACACTGATGAAATCAAGAATACGTCAGCTTGCCCACAAACATTTGCAAACGACTGCAAGAAGAAAGGTGTGTGTGTGTGTGTGTGTGTGTGTGTGTGTGTGTGTGTGTGTGTGTGTGTGTGTGTGTGTGTGTGTGTGTGTGTGTGTGTGTGTGTGTGTGTGTGTGTGTGTGTGTGTGTGTGTGTGTGTGTGTGTGTGTGTGTGTGTGTGTGTGTGTGTGTGTGTGTGTGTGTGTGTGTGTGTGTGTGTGTGTGTGTGTGTGTGTGTGTGTGTGTGTGTGTGTGTGTGTGTGTGTGTGTGTGTGTGTGTGTGTAACAACCAGGTACTTTTGCCAATGGAAAACCAAGAAAGAGCCATGCAGTGGAAAGGGGGAATTGGGCTCTTCTTTGCTGGATCCCCTGATCTAGCTCTAGGAATGTCTTTGCTAGCTGTTTTCCCAATCAATCATACATATGTGGACAACTGCAGAAATAGTTGTGTGAATAATGAATAAATGGAGCTTGCAAGAGAAGCTCAAACTCCGCCTTTTTTCACATGTCCGTATACCTGGCCTCTCCGACTCCTCGAAGGGGGATTCAGATGTTGTCAGACGATTTGACAGTGACATGTTTGAAGCATACTGAGGCGGTAATAAATAATCTTAAAGAATGTCAAACAATATTACAAAAAGCCAATATTCCTGATACATGGTGATGTCTTTATATTGCTTGTTTTGTCCAACCAACAGTAAAAAACCTAAAGATATTCAATTTACAATGATATGAAACAGGAAAGCAGCAAGTCCTCATTTTTAACGTTTGACATTTTAATTTATCGATTTAAGTTTCCTTACATTCTATTGACTAAATGTTTGATCAAACATAATCAACAGATTAATCAGTAATCAAAATGAATCGATGCAACGTTTGAATACTGATTGATATGGAAACATTTTGGCCTGTATTTATAAAAAAAAAGTATTAATGTTCAATATCTAGGCCCTAATAATGTTTCTGTTTACATGTAAACTTTCCTTGGACCCCTTATGTGTGTAATTAGGCTTTTTCTGTTTATACCCCGTCTCCGTCTCTTCCAGGCTGTGCTATGAGCGGGGCTTTCTTGGAGATAAGGGGAGCATGTTCTGAAAATTGGAGTCGGATCACACCCCAACCATGAGCCAAAGGTATCAGGAAGAGGCATCCAGGGAAGCAGGCGAGGAGCGCAAGGTGGCTCCGAGGAGCAGGCAGCCCAACGGGACGTCTCTCGGGGAACCTCATGTACGTCGGTCCTGGAGGCCGTGTCAAATGCTCAACCAGGATGGGGAACTGAATCCCCATCATCATCATCACTATCATCATCAGCCTCCTCACCAACACCAACCACCCACAGGTCGCGGACCCAATCGGCATCGCCGGCGGCCTCCATCAGGGCAGGGCCAGGCTCAGAGTCCTGGTCTGGGCCCGGCGGCGGCTCCTTCCAGGCCAGACGGGGATGAGAGCCGAGACCCTGAGCCCCGTCCCGTCCAGCAACCCCGCCCTGCTGTCACGCGTTACCGCCGTCATGGCGACCCCAACCCCCGACTCAGAGGGCACAGACCGAGGCAACCAATCGGAGAAATGCAGGACTCTTCGCCCGTTGCGGATGAGAGAGAGAGTCCAGCAAAAGTGCAGGTACAGCAACGCTCGTCAGACGATCCTGTAACCGACCAATTGCAAGACAGGGGATCTCCTCACCTGACTACCGTCACCGTCACCCCCACCCACCTCTCAACTGGTCCTGCAACCCAAAACATGCAACTTCACCCCCAGCACACTCCACCGGCTGAGGCAAAAGAGGACCTCCAGGAGTGTAAAGTAGAGTGTGAAGAGGAAGTTAAGGAGAATGATAAAGATCAAGAACAGGGGGACGATGATGAAAACCACCGCCCAACCCCAGGTCACTTCTTCAGCTGCGGCCGTAACGACGTGCAGACAGTCGATGACGGAGCAGAGGAAGGGGCAGAGAGAGTGGAGGAGGATCAGGAAGAAGCGATGGAGGATGTAGCGGAGGACATAGCAGCTCAGGGAAGCGAAATCACTGATCTCTGCTCTGACACGGAGAGCGCCGCCTCGCTTAGTATGGACGCACCTCTCCACAGCCCGCCGCCACTCCAGTCACCGACTCCTCCTTCGTCCCCGGAGGTTCCACCTTTCCCCCAGCTGGACCACTTCAGTGAGGACACCAGCATGAGCCCTGTGCCCGACAACGACCTGCTGCCTGAAGATGAAGACGATGATTGCTCTGAGTCGTGCTCGCTGTCTCACTTTACTTCCCGTTCTGACTCCTATCCGAAAACCTATGCAGACTTTTATACAGAGTCCCACCAAAAATCGTACCCACAGCCTGTCTACAAGTCGTACTCGGAGCCCAAATCCCATCCAAACTCTTTTCCTGAGCCCCTTAGGACCTCCTACCCCGAGTTACACAGAGAGCCTCGCAGGCAGTCTGGTTGGAGGACTGAGACTAATGAGGCCCAGCAGGAGTCCCGCCAAGAGCCCTTTACCAGCCATAGACAGGAGAATGTACAAAAAGGGGCGCCGAGCTCCCCCACCAGGGGCTCCCATTATGCACCAAGGCAGGGCAGAGAGCGCGCCTCACATCACTCCCCTCTGGACCGCTCCGTTGGCTGCCGGCTGCACCACTATGACGGACAGTCTGACAGCGAGGGGGACAGCGCCGATCAAAGTCCCGTTCCCAAAAGTCGCAGGCAGGCGCCCAGACAAGCAGAAACCCAGGCCAAGAGCCCCTCTTCTGGGCAGAGCAGCTCAGGAGAGCGGAGTGCAGTAAGTCTCCAAGTGGAAGAAGGTTCAAGGGGCTCAGGAGATGCCATCAGCCTGGCAATTAAAGACATTAAGGAGGCGATTGAGGAGGTGAAGACCAAGACGGTGCGCTCCCCCTACACACCTGACCAGCCTGTGGAGCCCATCTGGGTGATGAGGCAGGAGGTCAGTCCCACAGAGGAGGTATACCCACTGCCGACTACAGCTGACCATGTAAGTATGACTAAAGTCATCCTTAAAGCTTACCGTTTTTCTTTTTAATGTAAGATATATCTCCAAAGGACTCGCAGCCGCATCCTGTTAAAATTGCTTATGTATTACATGAAAAAAATTGCAACATTTCAAAACTAAATTGGCTCATCAGAACAGTTTTGCTTAGTCTACACTGTAGCTGATGTTGCACTTTCTTCATTGCGTAATAAATACGACATTTGGAAATGGGAGCAGTGTGGCTTTGGAAGATACAACCAGGGTAAGAGTTCTTCGGACTCAGCACCTCCTGGAAAAGAAGTAGATTCTTTAAGAGGAGAAAATTGGTTTCCACAGATTTTTCTTTTTTAACATCAATTCTTGGTTTTCCTGTTTTGCACAGTTTACAGTTTAAAGGGTTTTCTCATTTTGGTGACCGCTCAGAAAAAGATTACTCAAATAGAAACTAGTCATAAAAATGGGGAGAAACCCCCAAAGTGCTGCTAATTATTTTGCAGATCAGCCCTCAGAATATTTATGCTGTTAATGATGGATTTTTCTTTAATCAGGTTTTTTAATACAATATAATTTCCATACATTTTAAAACTTTGTGAATCTGCACTTACTCTTTGGGCCCTATCTTACAACCCGGCGCAGCGTAACGCCCGACGCAAGTGTCTTTGCTAGTTTAATCGACGCAGTTGTCAATTTCCCGTCCAGCGCCCGCATCGTTTAAATAGCAAATGCACCTGCACCCATCTTTGCGCCCATGGGCGTGTTGGTCCCACAGGGAGGGGTGTTCAGGTGCATTCTTGGCGTATTGCTATCTTGAGGCAGGGGAAAGTGATCTAACATTAACCAACAAAAACCTGGTCTGAAGTCAATAACACAGCATTTCATTGCGCCTAGGCTCGTGCACAGCGCGCACACTATGCTTGTTACGCACACACAGCAGCAGCACACAAACACGCAGAAGATTAAAAATAAAAATATTACAATGTGAAATACTATTTTGATATGATCTGCTCGCGCGCTTTCACTTCACGCACGAGCAGATCATTTTCTTCTCCTGAAAATCTCTCCTTCCTGTTTAGCAAATCCATCATCATAATAGCAATGCGCCGAGGTCCAAACGCGCCTGGCTTTTAAAGGGAATGGGAGATGACACTCTGATTAGTTTATTACATGTTACCCCCAAAACACACCTATGAATAATGAGTAATGAAGACACTAAGTACAACCCTTTTGAACCATGCGCCCGGTGCACGCACCCTTTTTTTCCGCCGTCAAACTAGCAAAAGTGGATTCGTACACACCCTAAACGCACCTACGCCGGGCGCTTCACACCGTGCGCTCAGATCGTTAAAATGGGACCCTTGAACACCAAAGTCACAAAACAACCCCAAAAAACTAACCGATCGAGGCAGCGGTAGACAAGCACGAGGAGTCTGGTGGCTTTGAAGAGACCATAGATGGATATAATGGCTTCAGTCACTATTCGTAAGGGCTGTCTGAAGGCAAAATAAAGCGAGGAAAATATTCTGAATATAGCGTACACTATTTTTTTTAAGTGAGCTTTTTTTTTTTTTTTTTAACTTGCTTCTTCCGTGTCGGTACTCCTGCCTGCTTCTCCAAACTGGGGAGAAGAACTCGTACAACCCCAATTCAAAATATCCAAACTATCCCTTTAAGGCTGTGCTGATAAGTGACATTGCTCAAGGAGTTTGGTCTGCAGTGTTGCAATAATTAAATTAGATTTTTATTGCTTTCGGGAAGTTTTACAGCAACATTTACATCCCTGGCTCTCATTTAATTTTGTGTTACTTGGATTAATGTCCAAATCCTGAATCATGTATAAGGTGTCAATTGAGTTGCTGTACATGCATTGCAGTTTTAAAAGGAGTGTATATACAAAAACACTCTTATTTTATTTTCTCTCCGTTTCCTTCTCTCAGTCTTCTCCTCACTCCCCCGGTCAGTCGGCGTCTGAGTCTCCATCCCGCTACGCCTCGGTTCCAGTTCGGGAGCCGGAGAGTCCGCTGAGAGTTGAGTCAGCCAGAGCACTTCATCCTCAACATTATCCCCAACAGCAGCCCCAACACAGCCATCACCCCCACCACGGCCACCATTCACAGCAGAGGGACACGGCGAGGCCGCCGCAGGCATACACACAGCCGCAACCCTACACACACATGCCGCCGAATCAGCATCACCAACGTCAGCATCAACAACAGAATCAGCATCAGCAGCAGCTTCCAGCTCAGCGGCCGCGGCCTCAAGTTCAGCCA
This sequence comes from Zingel zingel, assembly GCA_023566125.1. NCBI lineage: Eukaryota > Metazoa > Chordata > Actinopteri > Perciformes > Percidae > Zingel > Zingel zingel. The sequence continues at coordinate 13,336,104 of CM042329.1, read as the reverse complement.
CAGCCTCCTCCACAGCAGCCCTCTGTCCAGGAGGTGAGTCAATAAACATCCAGAAATCCATAAAATATAGAAAAAGAGACCTTTCTACTAACTCTTGACGCTTTCATCAGTATCAAAGCAATCCAGTGACAGTTGTCTGCAAATCCATTATTACATTTCAAACAGGGAACCTCTAAAAGCTAATTCTGCATACTTTTAATGCTGTCAATTTGCCAAAATGTAAACTAGTGCTGGCTAAAAAATGGGCACTCACTGAATCTATTGCAACATGGATGAAATGTTTAGCAAAGGCAGGCATCTTTTACAAGGTCAAGCAGAATGTTAATGAGAGACCTGCAGTATGTGAGTAGAAATATGCATGGTGATGGAGGTTTCCCTTTTTGTACCTTCTCAGCTTCGCAGATCTCTTCCTTCGTTTCCAACATTTGTGGACGGTGAGTGGACTCGCATATACAAATCCTAATATTATTCTCAGCTCCATCTCCATTCTTTTCATCTGTTGACATAAAGATGAATATTACATGTTATAGTCCCTTACGTTTCATTTCTTTTATGGTCATGGCTGTGTTCTCACATTAAAAAAAAATGTACCTACTGTATATTGTAGATGTTGTGTATAGTTTTAAAAAAAGATTTTTTTAGATCATTGCCATATCTTCACTTTATAATCTGTATGTAATATGTTTGTGTGCCAGTATGTTATATGCATTTGTGTGTAAATGTGCCTAACGAGTGCATGTGGTTCATGCAGTCCCGGGACCGTGCGACCCCGAAGACCTTATCGACGGCATCATCTTTGCAGCGACCTACTTGGGCTGCACCCACCTGCTCTCAGAGAGGACGCCCACAAAGAGCGCTCGCATGCAGCAGGCACAGGAGGCCATGAGCAGAGTCCGGGTGAGTGCAGGCTCCAGCTTATTTGATTTCATCCTGCAGCCATATCGTAGTGGAGGAAGAACAGGACAATATGTGGCCGGGTCCGAGATCGTTCACTCACTATTTTCTTTATAGTCTTGTGTTGTCAGACCTTCCTCCACAGCGCTGCGGGGGAGGGTCTGGCTAGTGCACACAGCATTCCGGGATGGGAGAAAAACGTGCTCTGGTTTATTGGCATTTCTCTAAACTACTCACAATTGTCTTGGGCGGCGCTATGCGCCGGACGGAGCCACGGTGCCGCTGCAAAATAGCCTCTGCGTTTTGGTGGAACACTCAGGATGAATAATAATAATAATAATAATAATAATAATAATCGACAGTCGTTTTGTCCATTGCATTGTAGCCAGAATCTAATCAAATCGGGAGGTGCCTAGAGATTTCCCAGTAAATGGGGAGTGATTTCGGACACAGCCTCTTTCTTGACAACATGGTCACGTTCAAGAATCTCCCAACAATACCCAATTTTTAGTTTTAAATCACAATAGTACATTCTTTCTCTCTGTTGAACCTCTCCAATTCAAAGGCTAAATATTGATAATTTTCTATATTGGCATAGAAAAAAAATGTACAAGTTCAGTGCTCTGGAGATAAAAAGTAAATGGTTTCTTCTTATGCCAGCCCAAGAAATTCCAAATACTGAATTTGGGTGAAACAAGGCATCTAGGTTATTCCCATTTGATGGAATGGCCCAGCAATAAAAAACTTGGACTCTTTTAATGTCAACCAGGTCATTTATGTGAATTGTGTAGATCCAAAGATATATATATATTTTAAATGTGATTGAGGAGAGAATGACTTATCAAAGAATGTGTTTATCAAACATGAGGTAAGCTTTTATTTTCGTATCGACCATAACGTACATTGTCACTCAATGACCTCAAGGGGCTCAAAGATCAAACCCGCAGCTCCTCGGTTTGGAGATTAATTTTTTTTAACACGCTTGGACACATCATCAGTGATGCAACTGTGGTTTGTTTCATATTTGGCTCTTTTAAAGTCAGAAACCCTCAGCAGGCAACCCAGCCAGCGGGCAAAAAAGTGCCCGGGTTTGTGCACAATGCATCATCCACACATCACTGTGTGTGTGTGTGTGTGTGTGTGTGTGTGTGTGTGTGTGTGTGTGTGTGTGTGTGTGTGTGTGTGTGTGTGTGTGTGTGTGTGTGTGTGTGTGTGTGTGTGTGTGTGTGTGTGTGTGTGTGTGTGTGTGTGTGTGTGTGTGTGTGTGTCCCCACTGTGGGAGACATAATCTTAAAAAAAAATCCAGAAATCACAATGTATGATTTTTTTAACTATTTATTTGTATGATACAGCTGCAAATAAGTATTTGAACACCTGAGAAAATCAATGTTAATATTTGGTACAGTAGCCTTTGTTTGCAATTACAGAGGTCAAACGTTTCCTGTAGTTTTTCACCAGGTTTGCACACACTGCAGGAGGGAGTTTGGCCCACTCCTCCACACAGATCTTCTCTAGATCAGTCAGGTTTCTGGGCTGTCGCTGAGAAACACGGAGTTTGAGCTCCCTCCAAAGATTCTCTATTGGGTTTAGGTCTGGAGACTGGCTAGGCCACGCCAGAACCTTGATATGCTTCTTACAGAGCCACTCCTTGGTTATCCTGGCTGTGTGCTTTGGGTCATTGTCATGTTGGAAGACCCAGCCTCGACCCATCTTCAATTCTCTAACTGAGGGAAGGAGGTTGTTCCCCAAAATCTCGCAATACATGGCCCCGGTCATCCTCTCCTTAATACAGTGCAGTCGCCCTGTCCCATGTGCAGAAAAACACCCCCAAAGCATGATGCTACCACCCCCATAATTCACAGTAGGGATGGTGTTCTTGGGATGGTACTCATCATTCTTCTTCCTCCAAACACGGTTAGTGGAATTATGACCAAAAAGTTCTATTTTGGTCTCATCTGACCACATGACTTTCTCCCATGACTCCTCTGGATCATCCAAATGGTCATTGGCAAACTTAAGACGGGCCTTGACATGTGCTGGTTTAAGCAGGGGAACCTTCCGTGCCATGCATGATTTCAAACCATGACGTCTTAGTGTATTACCAACAGTAACCTTGGAAACGGTGGTCCCAGCTCTTTTCAGGTCATTGACCAGCTCCTCCCGTGTAGTCCTGGGCTGATTTCTCACCTTTCTTAGGATCATTGAGACCCCACGAGGTGAGATCTTGCATGGAGCCCCAGTCCGAGGGAGATTGACAGTCATGTTTAGCTTCTTCCATTTTCTAATTATTGCTCCAACAGTGGACCTTTTTTCACCAAGCTGCTTGGCAATTTCCCCGTAGCCCTTTCTAGCCTTGTGGAGGTGTACAATTTTGTCTCTAGTGTCTTTGGACAGCTCTTTGGTCTTGGCCATGTTAGTAGTTGGATTCTTACTGATTGTATGGGGTGGACAGGTGTCTTTATGCAGCTAACGACCTCAAACAGGTCCATCTAATTTAGGATAATAAATGGAGTGGAGGTGGACATTTTAAAGGCAGACTAACAGGTCTTTGAGGGTCAGAATTCTAGCTGATAGACAGGTGTTCAAATACTTATTTGCAGCTTCATCATACAAATAAATAGTTAATAAATCATACATTGTGATTTCTGGATTTTTGTTTTTAGATTATGTCTCTCACAGTGGACATGCACCTACGATGACAATTTCAGACCCCTCCATGATTTCCAAGTGGGAGAACTTGCAAAATAGCAGGGTGTTCAAATACTTATTTTCCTCACTATATATATATATATATATATATATATATATATATATATATATATATATATATATATATATATATATATATATATATATATAAACTGTTCCAGGCTGTGAGGCCGTGGAGACTGTAGACCATGCTTTCTGCTCCAGTCACACTGCATGATGTCCCCATGCATCACGCAAAGGAAAAACGCTTCTAACTCCGATCACGGTGATTAAACATTAAGTACATCAGCACATGTAAATGTGGCTTGCATAATGCATGATTTCACATGGACTCACATAAGAAGAAATATCCAGTGATGATTTTTGGTAACACAAAAAAAACACATTTGCGTTCCATGTGTGAATGTAGCTGGAGTCAGTTGAGGGCAGCTGGTGTCAGGGAGTGAGTGTGAAAGATGGCTTACAGGGACAGTGTAGCATTCAGACATAGAACTGTGTGAGCGGGAGAGATGGGCATTTTGGAGAGGCAAGGGAAGAAAGTTAGAGGAGCTGAGCCGAACTCTGCTTTCTGGACGGTTGACTGACAGATCCAGGACATTGCCTCCATTAAGGTCTGAGAAACCTACAGGGAGGGAGACATTTAGAGACGGTGTAATGGTGAGGGGATATACAGTCATTTTTAGATCACTGTCTCACAGGCTGGGTGAGCTGGCATCTCACTTGCAGGGAGGCAGTGATGTGACTCGAAGAACTGGCTGATACAGAGTACTTTTTTTTTTTTCTCTCCCCCAAATTTAAATTCTATAAACCTCTGTGTTTGGAACTGAGGAAGGGGTTCGGTTACTCACACATTCTAATTCAAAATTACCACATTTGTATTTACATGGTTTTCACTGCACAGGAAGGGTATAACAAATTGTAACCTGAAAAGTAACTAAAGCTGCCAGACAAATGTAGTGGAGTAAAAAAATATTTGCCTCTGATTTGTAGTGAAGTAGAAGTACCAAGTAGCATAAAATAGGAATACTTGAGGAAAGTACAAGTACCAAAAATGTCTACTAAGTTAGAGTACAGTATATTTACATAGTGAGTCAGGGGTTAATCACGGAATGATCCAGCACTGCGTTCCGGCTGTAAATTAATCTGATTTGCCGTTTCATTCTGCAGCGGTGCACAGCCGTGAGTCCAGTGTCGGTGGTTAGTTCACATGTCTGTAATAACAGCAGGACAGTCAAGGGTCTGTTATCTAAACTGCTAAAGTCAGTTGAGTGAAGTGATGATAACGTTTGTGGCCTGGCGGTCAGTAGGGAACGGGACACTAACGTGCTGACCGTTTCTTTGTTTATAGCTGCTAGACCAGAGACTATTTGAAACAGATCAGCAATGCTGTTATGTCCTTATAGCTCTCCTTATTGTTTGCTGGAAGTGATGTAATGTAGTTTTTTGTATGTTGAGTGAGCACTGCGCCGGTGACATGATGTGACGCCCACCACAGGTCAGGAGTCCATCTTGAGATCATGATGGGCTGAGAGGCGTGGCTAAAATGAGAAACATTAGGTTTACAGCCGTTTCAAGCAGCCTTCAGTCTGAACTTGATGTCACAGAAACACTCACATCCCGTTAGGTCCGATTCTGATTCATTAAAATGTTATCAGACATGTATATCAGCTTGTAAGCACTGCAGTCTCCAATTGTTTTGATTATTATAGAGTAGCCTGTTGAAATGCTCTACACCCGATCTGTTGCTGATGTTAATATACAGCAGACCGTAGATGATCTGTAATCTCACTGTATGTCTCTCTGACAACTAAACATCATCATCACCCACGCAACACAGAATAAGCCTTCAAATCTCACAAATATCAATCCAAAATCACTTAAAAGTTTGTACAGAACGTCGTCGTGTTGATCGTGAGGTTATCGTTGACACAAATCTAACCGGCATGCATTGGGCGGCGATCGCCGGTAATTGATTCTGCGCAGTCCTGGCTCATCTCGAATGAGCCAATTGTAATGTTTGCACCGGGCTTCGAGGGCATATGGGAGGGTCTTAACAACAGTGTTAACAATTTTGTGTTTTTCATGAGTAAATAAATACCAGTTAGCGGTATGTCAGCTTTTGAGGTCTGATTATCACCATTTCAAGAGATTTAAAGCAGCATGAATTGTTTAGTCTTTCAAATGTCAGAAAATAGTATTTTTTTAAAAAGAGCCCATTTTTCCAGAGCCCAAGCCGATGTGATTACATGTCTTGTTTTGTCAGACCACCAGTCCAAAATTCCAATATACAGCCACTTTAATGTTAGTTTTTTTTTTTGTGATCCAGGTAGAAACTGCGGTCATTTTGATTTTGACTAGGGCTGCAACTAACGATTATTTTAATAATCGATTAATCTGTCGATTATTTTTTCGATGAATCGGATTTTTTAAAAAAAGCATTCATTTACATCAACTCAATACATACTTACTTGTTGTTTTAGTTAATAATTGTGTAAAGGTAAGTAACCCAAAGAACACACACACACACACACACACACACACACACACACACACACACACACACACACACACACACACACACACACACACACACACACACACACGAAGCTTATTCATGAAATTATTACCATCATTGTAGTAAGTGCAAGTTAAGTTTATTTATACACCACATTTAAACACAGCTTAAGATGCCCAAGTGCTATAAAAGAACTTTAAAATGAAATTAAAAAGTACAACACACACACATATATATTTGTCAACAATGACTGATACAGGACAAAGCACAGAATATATACATGATAACAGATTGAAAAAGTAATGGGCCAAAAAGGGCAAGTGAATAAAAACGTGTCTTATCTTATATACCACCCCTGGTTTACTACAGTTATTAACGAGCTAACGCTAGCTTAATAACTTTACTATTGTTATTAACGAGCTAACGTTAGCTTGTCATGCTCGTCAAGCTAGATAACAAGTAAACGCCACACCAGCACCAGAAGAGCTCCTGGAGAGACGTTACGTTCCTCACTTCAAAACGGAACCACAGTAGGATTGTGTAGTGACTTCACCCTGCTGTTGAACTCCCTTCCTCCTCATCAAGGACTCCAACATGTTTACGTTTCAGGTGCTGACTCATCACCGTGGTGAGCCCGTGCCATGCCATGTCGCTTTTGCTTATCTTGCAATTAACACGTTTTCGATTTATTTAGTGTGAAATGCTCCCACACCTTGGATGACTTAGGTCGTACTGATTTCTCTGCCTCCGCCCTGTGTTTCAGAAGGTTACGGGTCTCTCCGGTCTCTCTCCATATTTCCTCTACCCCCGCTCTGCTCTTTTTTCTTTTCTTTCGCGCTTGCTCAAAATTCATAATTGAGCAATACCAGGTCAAACTAAAAATATTGCCCCTCTACCCTCTCAGTTATTGCACATCCTACAACCATAATATATATTATATATAATATAAATATTCACAGATGAAATCCACTTTAATCAAATCTCTAATGATGAAGGTGAGTGGACAGGTATTGAAAACCTTTAAACCACATAGATTCAGTTACGCGAGCACATGGTGGCATAAGCCAACATTTGAAAACACAAACCCGAGCTGTCATGAGGCGTTGGCCACAAACACATGAGGCCGCTTGTCTGTCTTCAGGGTGCTTTTGTGTCACATTGATGAAGAGGAAACTTTTGATCATGTTTGCTGCAGAGGCCTCTGGCAGCCTGCTGATGCCAGATGTGATAAATGGCAACATCACTGTCCTCCCACACGCACATACACAGCATACACCTTTAGGGTCCTTTTGTTCTTTAATTTGGCATTTGGAATGGAGAGAGTCTACAGTGAGGCGATTGGGCTGTTGTCGATGCACCCAAAAAGCTGTTTTCTTATACTGTCGTCTTTCTGAGTCTCTATTGTGCTTTCTGATCACCGCAGGCTGCTCAGAAGCAGGCAAAGAACAGGAAAAAGGTAAGTTTAGTTTTGTTTTCTATGTCTCTCTGTGATTCTGTTTCATGTAAAAGATTCCGACACGTGTGTTAGACGAGAACATTGGTGCAGATGTGATTCACATTGATTGTACTTTTTTGTTTGTCGCATGCAGGTTGCGTCACCGTCTGTGTTTTTGCTTTCATTGGTCTTTATTTGTAGTCGTTAGATGCAATGGCTCTTAACAGTTGTGACGCCTGCTCTGCTCTCCTTCGCTTTCTTTCATCAACCTGTTGCTTCTTCTGTTCTGTTCTCTTCTTGTTGTCTCTTTGCGGCTGTGCAGAGCCCCGACGGGGAGCCTCCGTCCACTGCTGAGGTTGATTTGTTCATGTCCACGCAGAGGATCAAAGTCCTCAATGCAGACACTCAGGTAGAAACATGACAACGTGCATTCCTTACCTTAACCCTTGTGTTGACCCTTTTTACATCTGTTTTATATCAGAAAATATGGGACTTGGAAATAAGCGCTGAAAATGTGTAGAAGAAAAATGTAAAAATTTAAAACGTTGGAAAAATCAAAAACAAACTGTGTAAAGGCGTCAAAAACGTCGAAAAAGTGTTTTTTTCAAGGTTTATGGTAAGACAACACAGGGGTTTAGTCTATATATATATTAGGGGTGTAATGACCAATTCAACGATCCACGATCAATATTATCGATGCACAGTGAAATTATCGATACATATCTGTAAGATGCCCCTTTTTTTAGAATTTATATATTTATTCTTTTTATTAAAAATAATAGTTTATTTTTAATTTTGAATGTCTGGAAGAGCTCAGTAATGAAATTGTCGAATCATATTTTAGTTGCTTTTTTTTTAGTTTATATAAATGTTACTGTGTTAAATGGGCATATGATATTGTCTCATAATGATCGCAGGCCATTGAATCAAATCGAAATTGTATAGTGACAGACTTATCAGACTTAGATATCAGTCCAAAGAATCAATATATCGTATCCTGATAAAACTTGTGAAATTACACCCCTACTATATATATATATATATATATATATATATATATATATATATATATATCCTTCTGGAGGGACGACAGCGTCATCATACACAGAAATTTGAAGATTAATTGAGAGTACCTCATATCTTTTTTTTTTTTTTTTTTTTATGGATCCCAGGAGTCTTTAATGGATCTGCCACTGAGGACAATCTCCTACATAGCCGACATTGGTAACATGGTGGTGCTGATGGCCCGGGGGAAGATGGTGCGCTCCCGCAGTGCGCAGGAAAACCTGGACCACGCAGCCGAGCAAACCACCATGAGCCACGATGACAGACGGCTGTACAGGATGATCTGCCATGTCTTCGAGTCTGAGGATGTGAGTAATTGAATATTTATGTTATTGTTGTACTATCCTAATCATATAAATCATACTGTTTGCCACAGGAAATCTTTATTTTATTTTTTTACCCCATTTGTGAGCTGTAGTAGGGTGACAGCAAACAGAAACCACCATGGCTGACTGTGGCATTATTTAAAGTAGTACTTTAGTTATACACTCACCTAAAGGATTATTAGGAACACCTGTTAAATGTCTCGTTATTGCAATTATCTAATCAAGCAATCACATGGCAGCTGCTTCAATGCATTTAGGGGTTTAGTCCTGGTCAAGACCATCTCCTGACCTCCAGACTGATGGAGGAGAATGGGCCGACTGATTCAAGCCGATAGAAGATGAACTTTGACTCAAATAACCACTCGTTACAACCGAGGTATGCAGCAAAGCATTTGTGAAGCCACAACACGAACAACCTTGAGGTGAATGGGCAACACCAGCAGAAGACCCCACCGGGTACCACTCATCTCCACTAAAAATAGGAAAATGAGGCTACAATTTGCACGAGCTCACCAAAATTGGACAGTTGAAGACTGTAAAAATGTTGCCTGGTCTGATGAGTCTCCATTTCTGTTGAGACATTCAGATGGTAGAGTCAGAATTTGGCGTAAACGGAATGAGAACATGGATCCGTCATGCCTTGTTACCACTGGGCAGGCTGGTGGTGGTGTAATGGTGTGGGGGATGCTATCCTATCAATATGGGCCAACATTTCTAAAGAATACTTCCAGCACCTTGTTGAAATAAATGCCACGGGCAGTTCTGAAGGCGAAAGGGGGTCAAACACGGTATTAGTATGGTGTTCCTAAAAATCCTTTAGGTGAATATATATATATACCAGTGGTTCCAAAACTTTTTGATAACATCATTACCAAATCAGTCATACATTCTGTCATTGTGTTACTTATGGATGGAATTATAGTGAAAACTAGAAAATGCATTTCTTGCAAAAAATGCATGTGATTGCTAAAAAGCTAAATTGCTAAAGCCAAACTGCATTGTTGACTTAAATGTGTAAGAAGAAAGTGAAGTAGTAAAAATATTAATTTGTAGGAATTTCATTGAAAAGTTGAAAAACATCACTAATGTAAAAAATATGTGGAATATTTAAGGTATTTTGAAAAGCTAACGCTAAACTAAATTATTGGCTTTAAAGGTTCAATAATGCTAAAAGATGTAGAACATTGTACGGTTTTAATTTTTCTAGCTGAAAGTATGAATAAGTAAAGAAGAGAGAGCTGTGAGAAACATTTATGAAAGTGCAGAAATATGAAACAAAAAGTCATGTACAGTATGTCGAGAAAAGTGATAAAAATGTCAAACAGTCAAAGTCCCAGCCTAGACTGGTGATTGAACCAGGGTCTGAGTCTGCAGTGCCTACTTGCTGGTTCTATTTGGCGTACCACTAGCCTCTAAGCTACCATACACCATAGTATAATATGTCTAAAAAAGTCATAGTATGTCAAATCAGCTCATAGTATAGTATGTTGTAAAAAAGTCGTAGTATAGTACGTTGAAAAAAGTCATAGTATATATACCATGTCGAAAAAAGTGATTAAAAAGTCATAGTATGTCGAAAAAAAGTCATAGTATGTCAAATCAGCTCATAGTATAGTATGTCGAGAAAGTGATAAAGTCATAGTATAGTACGTTGAAAAAAGTGATTAAAAATGTCAAACAGTCAAGACTGGTGATTGAACCGGTGTCTGAGTTTACAGTGCCTATTTGGAGTAGCACGAACCTCTAAGCCACCATACCATAGTATAGTATGTCAAAAGAAGTCATAGTATAGTATGTCGGAAAAAGTCATAGTATAGTATGTCTAAAAAAGTAATAAAAAAGTCATAGTATAGTATGTCAAAAAAAGTGATAGTCATAGTATAGTACGTCGAAAAAAGTCATAGTATGTCAAAAGAAGTCATAGTATAGTCGAAAAAAGTGATAAAAAAGTCATAGTATAGTATGTCGAAAAAAGTGATAAAAAAGACATAGTATAGTATGTCGAAAAAGTCATAGTATAGTATGTCGAAAAAAGTGATAAAGTCATAGTATGTTTAAAAAAAAAAGTCATAGTATAGTATGTCGAAAAACGGGATAAAAAAGTCATAGTATAGTATGTCGAAAAAAATCATAGTATAGTATGTCAATAAAAAGTCATAGTATAGTATGTCGTAAAAAAGTGATAAAAAAGCCATAGTGTAGTATGTCGAAAAAGTAATAAAAGAGTCACAGTATAGTATGTCGTAAAAAAAAAGTCACCGTATAGTATGTCAAAAGAAGTCATAGTATGTATAGTATGTCTAAAAAAGTCATAAAAAGTCATAGTATAGTATGTCGATAAAAAGTCATAGTATAGTATGTCGAAAAAGTGATAACAAAGTCATAGTATAGTATATCGAAAAAAAGTCATAGTATATCCATCCATCTTCGTCCGCTTATCCGGTATCGGGTCGCGGGGGTAGCAGCTCCAGCAGGGGACCCCAAACTTCCCTTTCCCGAGCCACATTTACCAGTATAGTATGTCATAGTATAGTATGTCGTAAAAGTCATAGTATGTCGAAAAAAGTGATAAAGTCATAGTGTAGTATGTCGATAAAAAGGCATAGTATAGTATGTCGAAAAAAGTGATAGTCATAGTATAGTATGTCAAAAGAAGTCATAGTATAGTATGTCGGAAAAAGTGATAGTCATAGTATAGTATGTCGAAAAAAGTGATAGTCATAGTATAGTATGTCAAAAGAAGTCATAGTATAGTATGTCGGAAAAAGTCATAGTATAGTATGTCGAAAAAAGTGATAGTCATAGTATAGTATGTCAAAAGAAGTCATAGTATAGTATGTCGGAAAAAGTCATAGTATGTCAAAAGAAGTCATAGTATAGTCGAAAAAAGTGATAAAAAAGTCATAGTATAGTATGTCGAAAAAAGTGATAAAAAAGTCATAGTATAGTATGTCGAAAAAAGTCATAGTATAGTATGTCGAAAAAAAGTCATAGTATAGTATGTCGATAAAAAGGCATAGTATAGTATGTCGAAAAAAGTGATAGTCATAGTATAGTATGTCAAAAAAAGTGATAGTCATAGTATAGTATGTCGAAAAAAGTGATAAGTCATAGTATAGTACGTCGAAAAAGTCATAGTATAGTATGTCGAAAAGTGATGAAAAAGTCATATTATACTATGTCGAAAAAAGTGATAAAGTCATAGTATAGTATGTCCAAAAAAAGTCATAGTATAGTATGTCCAAAAAAAGTCATAGTATAGTAGGTTGAAAAAAAGTGATAGTATAGTATGTCAAAAAAAAGTCATAGTATAGTATGTCAAAAAAAGTGATAGTCATTGTATAGTATGTCAAAAAAAAGTGTTAAAGTCATAGCATAGTATGTCGTAAAAAAGTGATAGCCATAGTATAGTATGTCGTAAAAAAGTGATGGCCATAGTGTAGTATGTCGAAAAAGTAATAAAAGAGTCACAGTATAGTATGTCGTAAAAAAAAAAGTCACAGTATAGTATGTCAAAAGAAGTCATAGTATGTATAGTATGTCTAAAAAAGTCATAAAAAGTCATAGTATAGTATGTCAAAAAAAGTCATAAAAAGTCATAGTATAGTATGTCGAAAAAGTGATAACAAAGTCATAGTATAGTATATCGAAAAAAAGTCATAGTATATCCATCCATCTTCGTCCGCTTATCCGGTATCGGGTCGCGGGGGTAGCAGCTCCAGCAGGGGACCCCAAACTTCCCTTTCCCGAGCCACATTTACCAGTATAGTATGTCATAGTATAGTATGTCGTAAAAGTCATAGTATGTCGAAAAAAGTGATAAAGTCATAGTGTAGTATGTCGATAAAAAGGCATAGTATAGTATGTCGAAAAAAGTGATAGTCATAGTATAGTATGTCAAAAGAAGTCATAGTATAGTATGTCGGAAAAAGTGATAGTCATAGTATAGTATGTCGAAAAAAGTGATAGTCATAGTATAGTATGTCAAAAGAAGTCATAGTATAGTATGTCGGAAAAAGTCATAGTATAGTATGTCGAAAAAAGTGATAGTCATAGTATAGTATGTCAAAAGAAGTCATAGTATAGTATGTCGGAAAAAGTCATAGTATGTCAAAAGAAGTCATAGTATAGTCGAAAAAAGTGATAAAAAAGTCATAGTATAGTATGTCGAAAAAAGTGATAAAAAAGTCATAGTATAGTATGTCGAAAAAAGTCATAGTATAGTATGTCGAAAAAAAGTCATAGTATAGTATGTCGATAAAAAGGCATAGTATAGTATGTCGAAAAAAGTGATAGTCATAGTATAGTATGTCAAAAAAAGTGATAGTCATAGTATAGTATGTCGAAAAAAGTGATAAGTCATAGTATAGTACGTCGAAAAAGTCATAGTATAGTATGTCGAAAAGTGATGAAAAAGTCATATTATACTATGTCGAAAAAAGTGATATAAAGTCATAGTATGTCAAAAGAAGTCATAGTATAGTATGTCGAAAAAAGTGATAAAAAAGTCATAGTATAGTATGCCGAAAAAAGTGATAAAGTCATAGTATAGTATGTCCAAAAAAAGTCAGTATAGTAGGTTGAAAAAAAGTGATAGTATAGTATGTCAAAAGAAGTCATAGTATAGTATGTCCAAAAAAGTGATTAAAAAAGTCAGTGTAGTATGTCGAACAAAAGTGATAAAAAAGTCATAGTATAGTATGTCTAAAAAAGTAATAAAAGAGTCATAGTATAGTATGTCGCAAAGTGATATAAATGTCAAAGTCCCAGCCTAGAGTGGTGATTGAACCAGGGTCTAAATTTGCAGTTCTTATTTAGAGTAGCACAAACCTCTAAGCCACCATACACCATAGTATAGAATGTCAAAAGTCATAGTATAGAATGTCAAAAGTGATAAAAGTATCTCTCTCTCCCCTTTGTCACCTAGCTGTCCTGTCAAATAAAGGTGGAAAAGCCCAAAAAAAAAAAAAAAAAAAAAAAAAAATATATATATATATATATATATATATATATATATATATATATATATATATATATATATATATATATATATATATATATATATATATATATATATATATATATATAGCAAGAAGCTGATTGAGAACATTGGTTGATTTTAGAGTTCTAAGTTCTTTTAGAGAACTCTAAAATCAACCAATTTATTTATATATATAATTTTTTTTTTTTTAGGTAAGGTTAAGTTTAGTATGAGTTAGGAATGCATCATGTCAGGAATTCAATTCAATTTTATTTGTAGTGTCAAATCATGATATAATTTCCTTTTTTGAGGCAAATCAAGATATAAGTTATCTCAGTAAGGGTCCTCCCAAGCTCTGTAGTGAATGCATGTGTCCGTGTCTTTAAGTTGGATGTAAACTCCGAAATTCTGATATGGACTAGTGCAATATCCAAAATCGCAGGGGGGGGGGTGCCGTACTATTTTTTTTAAAGGCAAAATATGGGTCAAACCATTCTAAATTAGGTATCCTGGTGCTGTAGAGATGTCCCAGCCTACAAATCCTATTCTACAGACTAAGATAAAAAATAAATCTTTGTTTCTTACACATTCTTGAAAAAAAATCACACAATAATCATTTAATTTAATTTCAATATTTTTCAATTAAAAATGACAAAAAAAGATCATTCCCTCCAATATTGTGACGTATATCGCAATATCAGTCAAAAATAATGGCAAATAAATATTTTCCTCATCGTGCAGCCCTAATATAAACAAGCCGTGCAGAGCAAACTCCCACAGGGACTGTAATGGTTCCCGTTGTCCTCCTTCTCTTTCCGTCTGCCAGGCCCAGCTGATTGCTCAGTCCATCGGTCAGTCTTTCAGCGTGGCCTACCAGGAGTTCCTCAGGGCCAACGGCATCGACCCCGAGGATCTGAGCCAGAGGGAGTACAGCGACCTGCTCAACACTCAGGACATGTACAACGACGACCTCATCCACTTCTCCAAGTCGGAGAACTGCAGAGATGTAAGTGAGCCAGCAGGGGGCAGCACAGTCACAGCAGGAGCTTTTCATTCCCTTTATTTGGGCTTAAAATTGAGTTTATTTTTGTTTTAACCTTTAAAAAAAATAAGCTTCTGATACTGAACAGGATATTTCACTTTACATATTGATTGACTTTTTATATGTACAACTTTTTTTACATAAAGAAGAGAGCTCTAAAGATTTGAATTTGAACAGTAAAGTAAAAGCTTGTGTTTCCATAGTTTATCCAGCAATAGGAAAGCCTGTTCGCATAAACACTTCCAAATGAATATTGGGAGTCTTTGGACTGTTGTGGGAGTGAAGGCTGTACGTGGTTCCCTGCAGGTTTACATTGAGAAGCAGAAAGGAGAGATCCTGGGTGTGGTGATAGTGGAGTCGGGCTGGGGGTCCATCCTCCCCACCGTCATCATCGCCAGCATGATGCACGCTGGTCCGGCCGAGAAGTCCGGTCGACTCAACATCGGAGACCAGATCATGACCATCAACGGGACGAGTCTGGTGGGCTTACCGCTTAGCACCTGCCAGAGCATCATCAAGGTACGTCGCTGCTCTCGGGTTCAATACTTGCTCCTTCCATTCCTTAGATTCCTTTGAGCAAGGCACATAAGCATGTTTAGGTTAAAAATAAAAAAATAAAAAAAAAGGTGCTTCTTACAGTACCTATTAACCATTTTCTAATGGCTTATTTTCTTTACATGCTTCTCTTGGGAACTACACCAGATATACAAAATTCACTGTAATAATTGTATTTAAATGACATTTTTTAAGATTATTACTTCAAACTAACACTGTTTTATAGATATAGATGTGGGTCCTAAGAACAAAGCTGAGGTGCAACCACAAAAAAATATGTTTTTAATATAAAATTGCTGGGCACTCAAATCTCTGTTTAAAACGACTCAAAACGATTTACAGACAACAGTATTTGTGCACCAGGAAGCAGGACTCGTCACTAACGGTTAGCTTGCTGCCTGATTTTAAAAAAAAAAAAAAAAAAAAAAAAACGCTTGGTTGATGTTTCATAATCTTTGTGTAGATTTATTTATTTTTTTTTTTTTAATGGCATTCACTTATAATTTTTGCCAGTGGACAGAAAAGAATTACAAATAATTATATTAATCGCATTTCCCCGCATTCATTTCTATGGGAGCAGCCGTGCAATGCATTCTGGTAGCGTCGCAGGGACTTTGGAGAAGTGGGGCGTCGAGTCGACCTCTCCTCATTTCCATAAAGTTGCCTGGATTCAACTTTATGCAAATGAGGAGCGGGCAGCTCGGCTCAATGCCCTTTTTTTAAAAAAAAAAAAAAAAAAAAAGACAGATTCAGCATCCGCGTAGTAGGGTTGGGTAGCGTTGGAATTGTTACGATGCCGAACCGATACTTTTAAAACGAGTCCGATTCCTAAACAGATTCTTGAAAAACTGAAGAATGACATCAAAGAAAGGCTCTTTTATGGAGTTTTTTTTTTTTTTTTTTTTTATAATTTAAAATTATTTCAATTTAATTTATTAACGTTTTAAAGTACTTAAATATATAACAAGTAAACCTAAGTCACCTAACACATAACTACAATAATTTAACAAATAGTAGTTACACTATTAACAAGTAACTGTTATATAATATATAATAATATATATAATAATTGTTGAGTTGGTATGCCAACCAGCTTCAAACTTTAGCAGTTCTTTTGCAGAAAAATGACCATATCTGCCTTCTCTGGCGAGATAGACACCTCTCCTGACTTATGGCATGTGCTGCACAGGAGAAAACTCTCAGATGGTGTCCAAGAGGCCTGGACACACAGGGAGGAGTTTGAAAGGGCAGACAATTTGGGGAGGCTGTCCTGCTCCCCCACCACCAGGCTACAGGGTCTGGTCCTGAACGATAGACTAGCAGAGCAAGTGTAATATGTTTACTAGCGATCACGTGCAGTGAATGGTTAATATGCCTTTACGTCCGTTTTGGTGAGCCCAGAGGGAAAATATGGCATTTTAAAAGTAGCCTACATTTACGGTAGCTAGCTAACGGTACAGAGAAAGTGTGATATTTTATGTCCTTTTCAGAGCGCGCAAAAAGCCGTCGATCAGCAGTGATTGTAGAGTGCATGTCCGAGAATAGCGCTTCACACCGCGAGTGGGCACGTGCGCCACTCGGCAGAAAAGGGAGAAAGAAAAAAAGAGTTGCTATCCGGAGCGACAGAGGGGAAATATTTCAGTCGGAACCGAAATTTGCGTTCTCATCCGGTCCGAATACTACCGTTTGCGTATGAACCGGATCCATAGTGGAACCGGGTTTCGGTACCCAACCCTACCGCGTAGACTATTTCTCGTTTAAAATGTTTTCAGAAAAACATTTCGGTAAAACTATTTTCGTAAAATAAGAGACGTTTTTCTAAACGAACCGCCATTCGGGTCTGTTTTGAAATCCGGGAGCAGACAGCCCCACGTGACGCCTTCGTCCAATCAGGTGCAGCCATCGTGGCTGTAGGAGGGTGTAGCCAGTTTTCTTTGCTCGTCAGCGGCCACTGATGAGAAAACTGCTACTGGCGACCCTACTACACTAGCATGCAATGCAGCCTTTAAAGGAGAACTCCGGGCAATTTTTACGTTAATCCTGATCGCTATAAGTATGTGAGTACTGTCGATAGGAAAAAAAACGAGCCGAATCGGTGCTAGCATCATGGAGCTACTGCAGCTAAGGCCGAGAGCTCCCACTTAGCTAAAACGGCAGTTTTGGGGGCATATCATAAAGAGTGCCTTTGTTCCTCTTAACAGACACAAAATGCAACTAAAATGTCTGTGCAACATGAACAGGGCCCTTACATGAAAACAAGATGCGTTTTCAACTCAGACATTGTTTAAATTCACCTACCCTGTTAGCTGCTAGCTGCCGTCTGATGAGTGAGTGTGTTCAGCCAGGCTTCGGTAATAATCATCACGCAGCAGTTCTGTGTGTATTTGTAGCATATATATATATATATATATATATATATATATATATATATATATATATATATATATATATATATATATATATATATATATATATATATATATCCATTTTGTGTGCAATCCATCTGGCGTTGGTGAATAGTAGTCTCTGCAGTGGCGAACTGTGTGTTAGTTGCCTTAGCCAGGCTAGCAGGTTCGACCGGCATCCTTCTACCAACAATCCACGGGCGCCCGCTGGTCTGGTGGATGTCCTCCAGAGGACAGTTCATGCTTTCGCGGTGAAAAAAAAAAGTTTATTTCCCCCTCAAAAATAGGTAATTGAGCACTGTAGTGGTTATGATCATATCAGTGACTATGTAACTACATGGAAACGGGCCAAATGATGCCCGTTTCTTGTACAGTAATAGCGTTACTGAAGGCTGGCTCTAGCTCCATAGTTACGTTACTCCAAGCTTTCTTCCCTTGTGAACACCTCCACTCTTCTACGTTACGATCTGCTGTTTACCTTTTCCTGCTACAACTGAATTCCCGCGGGACTTCAGCGCAAGACTACAGCCAGCCTTTTGTAACGCTGTTACTTTCATCACGATATCAATTTAATATCAACATATTGCCCAGCCCTAGGTACCAGTAACTACCTCCTCTTGTTCTACTGTATGTTTGTGTGTTTTTACCTTTGGGATGTCTGTCTGCTGGAGCTAACCAGACTCTGTTCCCTCAGGGTCTCAAGACTCAGTGCAGGATCAAGATGAACATCGTCCGGTGTCCTCCCGTCACCATGGTGCTCATCCGCAGGCCGGACCTCAGATACCAGCTGGGCTTCAGTGTCCAGAATGGCATCGTGAGTATGGCCGCTGACCACTGTGGTAACGCTGCTGCCCTCTTTCTAACTATTAAAACAAGAGCTTTTATTTTGTTAACCGTGCTCTGAAACCAGTGTGTTTCTTGGCAACAGACGCGGAGCAGTGATTTGTTATGATGATGTTCAAGGACACAAACACACTTTTTACTGGCACTGGTGGCGTAAATATATTATCCTCTGCCACGGCTTTCAGTTTGAGTCCACTCCCGTTTCTTTTTTTTTTTTTTTTTTAACAGATCTGCAGCCTGATGAGGGGAGGCATCGCCGAGAGGGGGGGCGTCCGCGTCGGTCACCGCATCATCGACATCAACAGCCAGAGTGTCGTGGCGACGCCTCATGAGAAGATTGTTCAGATTCTGTCTAATGCCATGGGAGAGGTAGGAGGAGTTCTCAATGTCTCTTTTTGAAGTCAAGATAACGAATTTCTGAAACCTATCAAAACATTTGTTCCTACATAAAGTAGGTTGTTTTTTTGTTTTTAATTTAGCGTTAGGGGGCTTTCACACCTATCTTGTTTGATCCGAACCAAATCTCGGCCCAGATCAAACTGGTCCGGTTTGTTTCTAGTGTGAAAGCAATTTTTGGATGGTTTGGACTTTTGGACCAAATACAGAAAGTTCTGGCAGATCATAGGAGAGGATATGAGAGGACAGGGAAGCCTGTCTACTGTACAAACCATTCAGTTATAAATGGATGGGGATTATAAAATGGCTGTTGTAGTGCTGTGGAAATGTACATAACACTGAATTTACCAGGTGAGCTTTTTACTTGTTTGTGCCAGCCACGCCACTGGTATCTGAGACTCAGACATTATCGGATTACCATTACTTTTATGAGAGTTTACTGTATCTGAAGTCTCTTTCCTGAAATTCAGCCTTGGAGCAGAATTACAGCCACTAGAGCCAGTCCCACAATGAGCTTTATTTAGGATGTGCCATTTCTGTGGCTGTAGCTATTGAGGAGAGAGGGGGGGCAAGGTGGAGGGTGGGGGTGTGGCTTTGACCAACTGCCACTTTGCTCGTTTGAAAGCCATGATGTCTCTTTCTCATGGGCGGGCCAAATTCTCTGGGCGGGCAAAGCAGAGAAAGGGGAGGTAACCTTGCTCCTTATGACGTCATAAGGAGCAGATTCCAGATCGGCCCATCTGAGCTTTCATTTTCTTAAAGGCAGATCAGGATACCCAGGGCTCGGTTTACACCTATCGCCATTTCTAGCCACTGGGGGACCATAGGCAGGCTGGGGGACCTCCTATTAATGTTAAAAAAAAACCTCAAAGTGAAATGTTCATGCCATGGGACCTTTTAAAAACAACTCAATCCTCAGTATGTTTGTTCTGTCCATGAATTTATTTTTTATTTTGCATGCTGTGATGATCAATGCATTTTCTAAAGATTTAAAAAAAAGAATTAGTAGAAATATTTTTGAAGAAACATTAAAAATAGTAATAAAATAATGAATGCGTGAAAATGTTTAGATACTTTAAGAAACGTCTTTTTGTGTTGCTTTGTAATTCTGGTCATGTGGTTTCTTTCTGCTCCAGATCCACATGAAGACGATGCCTGCAGCCATGTACCGTCTGCTGACAGCACAGGAGCAGCCCGTCTACATCTGAACACACACTCTTTACAGCACATCACTCTCTCTCTCTTTACTACTGTCTATCCATCTTTCAGTTGTTTTGAATCCCTTTCTCCTCTCTGTATTCTGTTTGATATCACTTGACTTGCCTTAATCTGTACAGTACACTGTCATGTCACCATGTACATCCACAGTATGACAGCAGAAAGACAGATTATCTCACCAGGCCGAGTGTTAACGTGACGTGTTATGTTTGACCAAAGAGAAATCGTGGATTTTATTGTGCATATTTAGGTGGCAAACGGAGTAAATATTACCTTTGGTTAAATAACTGTAATATCTGAATGTACTCTAATCATGTTGGACCTATACATTGTCAGGGCAACCCAGATGATAAATTCACTTTTAGACTGAAGAGGTCAAGTTGAAGAAAGGGGAATGCATGTACAATTCTGCTGAATAAACTCTGAAAAAATTCTGCTTTGTTTTATTCAACAGGATTTGAGCTGAATGCAGTCGGCTAATTAAGAAAAAAATATATAAAAAGGTCCAGTTCAAGAGCGACAAGAAATTACTGCATCAAGGTAATGCAAGAAACCTTTTGATCCCAGCCATTATCTTTCTAAAACACTTTCAGAATGTAAAAGATTACTATTCATGTGGTGATTTAGAACAGGTAGAACCTCTTTGGCCGTAACATGTGGTCGGACAGCACTTTTACAAACATACCCTGGCCTTAATCTCTTTAAACAGCTCCACAAAAGACTAAAATCTGACCCTTCCAAGAAGACACTTAAAAAAAAAAAAAATCAATGTAAAAAAGAGATTTATTTATTTATTTGAATTGACCAATAGTCTGTTCTGTAACACTAAGGAGATCAAACTAAAAAAGAGAAAAATTAACTAACAGACATTTAAAAGAAATGGATCAATGATTGTCATCACCACATTCCAGATGCTCCTGTGTACAAAGACTTGACTGAGTTTATGTATATTTAATATAAAAACATATATGCCACAACAACGTGATTGTCTCTGGTGGCAAGCAACTCATAAAGACAAACGCATACATCGGCCTCAGCTGTGCTGCATCTCTTAGTAATTCTTCACACCATCGTCTGAATATTCCGTACATGATTATATTCTAACAGTAAAGTCTGTGACATCATTTACCTCTTCCAACTGATCTATACACAGAAATGCTTTACATGCACCTGCACAACCTCCCTAATTTATGGAAGTGCACTGGAATTAATTGACATGTTATCTTGTCATTATGACTTCCGTATGTTGTTTTTAACTCAGAAGTATAAGAAACAGATGGTGCATGTATGATTTTGTTTTATCAAGTTAAGAACATTGTGCTGTTGATTCTCCTCGACACTAAAAAAAATGACTACATACACTAACATATCATGAACAGATACCGTCAGTTCATTTTTTGTTTGCCAAAATACACTCTTTGTAAGAATATTGTGTCTGAAATTAGTGTTAAAATGGACCTCAAACAAAGTTCTGAGTTTACGTCAAGGTAGTGCTGCAAGAGCGGTTACCACGGCAACAAACGCTGTCTTCTTGTAGCGATGTAGGGAGGAGTCCAGATGAGCTGATGATGTCACTTCCTGGTTTCCCAGTCTACAGCTCAGTGTCTTTGTATTTCTGAGGATTGTAGTATCCTTTCTTGGTCTGGTCGGCCAGCTGCCTGCGGTACTCGGCCTCATCGTCCTCGTATCCTCTGGACTCAGAGTACGGTCTGAAGGGAGGCTGCTGCTCCGGGTTGGAGCTCGAACTAGACAGACAGACAGACGGTTAGCTTTTCCTTTCATGGGACTAAAAGGGAACAACCTACAGCATCTTAATAAAGATGTAGTTTTTACTATGACGAGTGATGCTCTCACCCTATCGGCTGAGGACGGTTGAGGTTGGGTTTTGGCAGTTTCATTGGGATGGCGTAGATGTCTGGATGCTTCTGGGCGATTTCCAACTGTGCAGAGAGAAGAGAGCGGAACCAGATATGTCAAAATTAATAAAAAAATTTTTTTAAATATACCACAAGACATTCTAATATGGATCCAAGAGGCCAGAAGTGTTGTTGCAGCTTTCTTTTACTCTGTTTACTTAAAGGAGGAGTTCCTATCTTAAAACAATATCACATGCCCATATGTAAATTGAAAGAGTTATTGGTAGCGGTAAAGAGCTCCCTTCCTAAAGTGACTTCAATGAAAAAGATGGGGGACAAAAGTCCTCGATCTGTAAAACTCATCTTAAAGTTCAGCTGAGGCTAATCTGAGTCAGTCGGTCTGAGATAAACTAATCAAGTGGGTATTTCTCAATTGGCTTTAGGGCCTAAAACACTGCACAGCAGTTTATAATATATAAAACAATTATTTAACTTCTGTCACACTGTTCAAGTTAAAAAAAAGTAATCTATCGAAAAGGTGTTGCAAGTATTTGATTGGCCAGCTGAACTCGTTTTTTTTGCCACAGCTCCCTGAATGAGGAGGCTGCATTTTTTTCATGGAGGCATGATTATAGCAAACAATAACTCTTTCCCTGTACATATGGGCATGTAAGTCCTGTATTAAGATAGACTTAAAGAAATAGGATCCTACTGTATCCTCTAAGTTTTTTACATGATTGTTTTTGAGGCGGCGGTAGAGTCCTGTCCTGGTAGCCCACGAAAAAGTTGTGGAACAGGTAAATAAATATACATTTATATAAATTCCTGGGGATGGGTAAAAAAAAAAAAAAAAGAGAAATGAATGCGGGTGAAACAAAGAATATGTCCACCTGATCCATCACGTACACTGACAAAATATGAAGAGGACGTTTGATAAAACATTGCGGAGCTGAGGATGCAGCTGATTGATCGCAACAGGGCAGTTACTTTGGATATGTGGGCACATGACTACCATAGGTAACATATCGGTTATGACTTTTGAATGCTCAATTACAGTACAAAAAGGATCAGGGCAGAGCTACAGAACAGTGGCCACTGAGCTGATCATACTTGAGGCAGTAATACGAATAAAAACAATACTGACTCTAGCATTTTCTGCTTCTTGCAGCTCCAGCATCCTCTGAGCTCGGGCCAGGTGGTCCATCTTCTCAAAAGCTTTAATCTATGAGAAAAATAAGTGTTAATTCAAGTTCCATTGTTGATAATAAATAGCAGATACTCCACATCCACATGGCATGATTCATATAAAAGTGACAGTGTAATAACTTCATGAAATGAAGATGGCAGAACAATGATAGATGATGAGTAATTACAGATTTAAAAGGAGGGTCACAAACATTTAAGACGAATGCAGACACATTCAGTTACCTGGTCACCCATTTGCTATTTCATATTAGAAGCAAAGAAAGCAAAAGAGGAAGAAAATAAAATAAATCATTTATTAACTGAGTGAAAGCCTCCATCTTAAAAACACCAGGCCAAACTAAATGCTGGATGAGCCAAGAAAAGTTATTTCTCAAAAGGGATATTTGAGATTTGATAGATCAGAATTTTAATCATAAGTTACTTTTTTTTTTTGTCGGTCTAAAAACCAATATGATAATACTAACCTTGCCGAGGAAGGATGTGTTGGCGGGGTCCTCCTCCCCCGGCCCCTTCACCACTGACGGCTGGTTCAGACGGGGGATGGTGGGCTTGAGGGCCACAGGAGGGGGAAGTGGCTTGTTTACACCGGCTGCATCGCTGCTGATGGTGCTGCTGGAGTGCGAGTCATAGCTGCGTGAGGACTCAGTCCGATTCTGAACCCGCACCTGTCACAATAAAAGAGAGGGTTTGTGATTTTTTTTTTTTTTTTTTGGACCATCTGAAACCTTTATTCAGCTGCCAGCCAGGGTTTGGGTGAGGACGGTCTGCTTCATCTTGCCTCTTCAAAATAAACCACCTCCACATGGAAAAGCTGTAACATGAGCTAAACATATCCTCACTGGTATATATGAAATTCTGTTTGGGTATAAATTCGTATGATAGTTTTTCTTGCGGGTAGACCAGATCCTGGAGGTAACCGGCTCCATCTAGCCTACTGCTCCCAATAAGTGACAAAATAACGCCAACATGTTCCTATTTACATGTTGTGATTTGTATAGTTGCAGCGTGTACAAATAACAAGGTCACATGAGTCACAGCCATCTTCTAACCGTGTACAAACTGGGAACTATATTCTAAGAAGGCCAAGCACTGCTACTTTGACGGAGTGATTAGCGCAACACCTGAAAAGCACCGTTGTTACTCTCTGCTATTTTGTCACTTATTGGGAGCAGTAGGCTAGATGGAGCCGGTTACCTCCAGGATCTGGGCTAAGCTAGGCTAGCGGTGGGGGCGTCAGACAGAGTTATGACACGCACAGAGATGAGAAGGGTACGTATGGACTTATCTAACTCTGGGGGATACGGGGAATAAGTCCCAATAAGTCGGCGTGTTCCTTTAAGGCATTACCGGGAAGTTAGATCGAGTGATGTAGAGCGGTTGTTTTGTTTTTTTTTGGGGGGGGGGGGGGGGGGGAGAGAGAGAGAGAGAGAGAGAGAGAGAGAGAGAGAGAGAGAGAGAGAGAGAGAGAGATCTCACCTTCGGGGGTTCGGGGGTAAAAGGAGGAGGAGGGCTGGGCTCTCTGTTCAGCATCTCTCTGCTCCCTGCCCTCCTCATACGAGCCCGGGGTTCGGGGTGAGGCTTCTAAACACACACACACACACACACACACACACACACACACACACACACACACACACACACACACACACACACACACACACACACACACACACACACACACAAACAAACAGACAGACACACACAAACAGATACACACAAACAGGTTGTCAGGTAAAGATTATGGAAACAATGGTGAGAATTCAAAGGGTGCCCCCCCCTACAGTATACACCGTGCGGTATTTCATACAGCATCAGCACGTATCAGCGTTCCCACCTCCTCTGGCAGTACGGGCTCTGATGATCGACTGATGGCCGACACCGGCTGGGGATCGTCCAACGTCTCGTCCAGCTCATTGTCCGTGTAAGCCCCGCCCTCATCCGCTGTGTCCTCGTAGTCGCTGGCTAGGCGGCTGTCCATGCTCAGGTAGTCTGCGCTCATTGCTGACAGGTAGGACATGCGGTCGTCCTGGAGATCCAGGTCCTCGTCTGAACCGTCCAACTGAGGAGAAGAAGTGACAATACGTACTCAATACTGTGTGTATTATAACTCCACAACTCAAGTCAAATTATTACGGTCTTATTTCTCAGAGCCTCTTAAACTCATGTCAATCTTTGAGAAATGCCTGCAGCAGTGTGTCATTCACACCGATAACAAGACTCACCTTGCCCTCGCACACCCACACAGCTCTGTCCTGCTGCTCCTGAATTGAATCTTTCACGCTGCCATACCACGCGTCATTGGCCGAGTTCAGGTCGACAGTCGCTGAACGAGCACACAAAAACAACGACGACACCAGTTAGGCCAACAATCTCCAACAACGTGTCGGGTAATCTGTGTGATTCTTTAGGAGTCACTGCAGTACTACACTTGAAGTTGAAGCTGGCGAAACAATAACAGTCTTCAAATCCTGAAAACAGCTAAATCTATACAGAAGAAAAGGAAAGGTGCGATAGCTAAAGCATCCTTCCATTCTTTCTTATCGCTGTCTTTTTAAAAGCTGAATGAATTTTTGCACTTTAAATTTACTGACTTGAATGGCTATTTCTACTATTGACCTTGATTTAGTCAGGTACAGCACCTTTTAACTTTTATAGATGTATTACATTTGTCACTATTGATGTGAAGTAACAGCCACTTTTGTGGTGAAACCTACCAGTGAAAAGGTGCGAGCAGGCCTTCCTCAGCTTGACGGCCTGCTCGTACAGTTTGCGTGCGCTGCGGGTAGATCCGGGTACGAGGCGGCTCCTCATGGTCTTAACGCCTTGCTTGCTGTCTGGGTTCAGGAAGAGGACAATGGGATACCACTGGGTGTAGTTCAGAGTGTCCACAGCTTTGGGAGTCACATCAAGCAGAGCATGACGGTCCTGAGGAAACAGGGAGGTTGTTGAATGTTAGTTGCTCTAACAGCATTTTCATTCAACTGTAATCTTTTCCTAGTATACCATACCTGTTCAATGATTTGTCTGATGGTGTTTAGTCTCACCACTCCGGAGGATTTCTCACTTCCTGCATCCTTGGGCTCCATTTCTGAGAGAGGAAAAAATAAATCACAATGCAGAATGACGTTCATGTGCGATAATCTTCCATCCTAAAATACTTGTAATATTAACTATGTACATTCTATGTCATGCAACACAGCACAACAAAGTGTGCTACG
This sequence comes from Zingel zingel, assembly GCA_023566125.1. Taxonomy (NCBI): domain Eukaryota; kingdom Metazoa; phylum Chordata; class Actinopteri; order Perciformes; family Percidae; genus Zingel; species Zingel zingel. The sequence continues at coordinate 13,309,440 of CM042329.1, read as the reverse complement.
GTACAATTTAAAACTATTTCAATGAAGAGGCGATAAGGTAAGCACTTACTGGCGACTACAAACTCGCTCGGCATGTCATTGGCCAGTTTTTCATTCACAGCATCAGAAATGGGCCCAAATATCACCACTGGTCTCCTGAAACCAGCTAACCAAGACAAACAGCATACAATTCAGTCACAAGTAAACAGGAAAAACAGCCAAAATATCCTTAGTGAGAAACTGCAGAATGACCAGAAGACAACTTCTTTGGGTACCTTCACGCAAGACCACTCTCTCGTATGCAGGGAATTTTGTGGCGACTGGAGCAGCGCTCAGGTCCTCTCGGCTCTTGCGCAAGTCTTTCTTCTTCGCCGCCCTTTGACCTCTCAGCCTCCAGAAGTCTCCTCTGTCGTTGCCTGATGCTACCCGAGCAGCATTCTGGACGTTGGACATTTGTTCTGCTCTGTGAGGCAAAATAAAAAAGGAGCTTTAGTCAGCTTCATGTCTATTACCAATTATATATGTTTTTTAAACAGTTCTCCACACTACATTGTTTGTTTTAGACTCTGGATGAAGCAGAGATAAGTTCAAAAAAGGATATGTTCTGCACATCCATGTAGTTGCTGGTGCAGGACAAAAAAGTGAATGTTCAAAGAAGTCCGCACGACAGCTTAATGCTCCGGAAAAATGCTTTAATAGTGCAAATAAGGCCCACAATTTGGCCTTCCTCAAGTGTATTTGATTGCAGTAACCCATGACCCTTCATCTGTTTTCATCACATCACATGATCTCTGATCACGTGACGTGATGAAAACAGATAAGATCCGGAGCATTAAGCTGCTGTGCGGACTTTACCTTCTCTGGATTAAAGCCTTGTGATGCTGGCATCACAAGGCTTTAATCTGTAGAGCTGATCAGATGATGCAGTTAGCTGCTCCGAAGCCAGTGAATAACTGAAATGAATTTGTGCTAGCATGACCAACACTGACATTACAGAAGCACAGATGTCATGGCAATTTTAACAAATACTTAACCCTTCATACATAACCACCACAACCACTACCCCTGCACACACCTGCTCTTGTTGGGGATGATTCCTTTCTCCCGCAGCTGGTTGTCTTTGTCAGAGCGGATGGCGAGCCAGTTGCCCAGTTTGCCATCATAAAGTGTGTCCGTCACTTTGAAGATCTCTCCTCTGGTGAAAGGAAGGCTCTGAGGGGACTCCTTCTCATACTCAAAGTGGGTCCTGATGAAGAAAGAGTCACCTCTGCCAGATGCTAAAATGTCCTTGTACACTGAAACAGAAAACAAATGACACAAAACTAAAGTTAAAACCAAATAAATGACTTAACCTCACCCCCTGTAAAGTGGATTTAGTGTACCACAAGGCTCAATTGGGGTTCTACTGCAATTCTCTATCTACATGTACAGTATAGTACCTTCAGGTTTGCTTTGAGCAAGAATGGTTATATCTTCTCCTTTGGGAATTTCCAGGAGGTACAGGACAGCATCCTCACGCACCATGCCTCTGAAGTCCATGTTGTTCACCTGAAACAAACACAATATTTAAGAGATACCATAAGAGAGAGTGGTATCGTATAGAAAAGACTTAAATACAACATAACCAGCAGATCAAATAGCACATTTTTTACACAAAAGAATAAGATACCTGAACACCAGCACGAGAGTAGTAAAAAAAAAGGGCTGATTACTTCTCAATGTTTGGGGTGATAGCAGGTGCCTTTGGTTTACATTTACAACATGGATTGTGCCTTATGTGCCTCCCTAATGATTTTGTTTATACATCATTTTAATTTTAAATTTCTCTTATTATTCTTTTGTCGTTATGCTATGTTTACAGTACTGTTCAATAGTTGGTGCCGTTGTGCCTATATTGCATGTCCCTAACGATTGTCGTTGCAGCTTTTTTAGCTCTACAAATGGAGACGTCCCCCCTGGCAGTAAGGGGTTGATTCTACAGTGTGACGTACGTTTCCATATATGGACATACCCTGTCGAAGTGGGCGTGGCCCATTAGGGTTCCCCAGGATAAAGGAACCATAGACGTGCAGCGCACAAAAGACTCCATACTGCCTTTGTTCCCATTCCCCTTTTCCCCGCGCAACTTATAATTGTAAAATAATAGGCAATAAAATTATTTTCATGCATCAAAAAAATGCTTCTCATTGGAATCTTTCCTTGTACTTAACAGGTGCCTACACCCTGGTCAGAGTCTAATGGGGACCCCGATGAACAAACTCTGTGTCTTGTACTATTGAGTCAAAATAATCCTCTGCTGTTTTTGTTGTTGAATAAGATAAGTCTCACCTTCATGATCTGATCTCCTGTGCGGAGACCCTCCTGCTCAGCTGCGCTGTCCTCCTGAACACCAGCAATGAAGATCCCGACATCATTTCCCCCTGCTAGTCTCATACCCACACTGTCACCTTTCTGGAAACGCACCATCCCTGTGTTCGGCCTGGGCGATGAAAGTAAGATCTCATTTTACATATACATAAAAGGAAAGACAAAGGAAATTCTTTCATAAACAATTTTCACTATGGGTCTCTGGCTTAACCCTTGTGTTGACTTCGGGTCAAATTGAGCCGTTTTCAATTTTTGTTTTATATCAGAAAATATGGGACGTAGAAATAAGCGCTGAAAATGTATAGAAGAAATATTTTACAATTTAAAACGTTGGAAAAAGCAAAAACAAACTGAAAAAAAGGCATTGGGTTCATCTGTGTTCTTTTCATGGTTTTTCAAATGAGAACACCCACTCAGCCTTAGCAACACGTTTGGAGTCCGGTAGATTTGAGGAGAGCGTTATAACCGCTTCAGTTCCCCGTTGGAAAGGGCTGTCTGACGGTAAGGTAAAGCGGTGAAAATATAGATTTTTTTTTTTTTAGGTGGTCCTTTTTTAAGTGGCTAAGATATATTTTGCTGGTACCCGTCCACAGCAGTACATATTGCTTTCGGACTTTCAGATCCGACCTAAGGTGGCGTCTACAGCAGTACATTGCTTAGCTTCCTGTCCGCTTCACCAAAAACGGGGCCGTGCTGACTGCCATTCAAGTTACTGTACTGTTCTGTTCTAAAGCAAAGTCACCATACAGAAAGCTACTTCAGGTCACGTGCAGAACATTTTTTAGAAGGGCTTTGGGAAAACAGCAATTTGACGTTACAACATACTTACTTCCACCAAAATATGAATTTTTGGAGTTAAATACATAACGAACACTACTGGAAGGCTACAGAATTGTATAAAACCTCAACAAAACTAACATTAATGACCCGCCCAGATTGAAGCCTGAGAGAGACGGTCAAACATCTAGACAGTGTTACCCTGAATAAGTATTTTGTGATATACTGACCCATACACTTCCAGGTCCTCTATGCTTGGCTTTAGGGGCACCTTAGGAGGAGCATGAACCCTTGGGACTACAGTGGCTGCTAGTACTGCAGACAGAGAAAGAAAAAAAAACATGTCAATATTAACAAATTGCAGCATTTACAACTACTTAAACCTGGTTAATGATCAAAGCTTTATATACACAGAAGGAGAAATGTGTACCTGGTGGCGTTTCTGGTCGGGGCTCCTCACTCTCTGCCGACAAATGGAGCGCGTCTTCTACAGCCCTGTCTGGAATTCTGAATGGTGTTGGCATGGCGCCCATTTTTGCCAGTCTGTTGGGTGGGTCCTCTCTGGTAATTATACAAATTAAAGTATCAGAATAAGTCTTCTTAATAGGACATTCTGGTGAGTCAGTTCAGCTCAGGACCTTTGTTGCATGTCATCCCTCAATAACCCCCGAAACCCCCAAAGTCAGTCGATACTATAAATAATACACAGCTAAACGTAATAGCACTTAGTTGATGCAAAGAAATTCTTCCTGATTAAAATCCAATATTAGAAAAGGAATAAAAATCATAATGATCACCACTGTAAATCTATTTAATTTAATGTGATGGTTTGGCTAAGCTCAATGAAACAAAAAACATAAATCTTGCATATCCTGATTTTTCTGCTGTATTAATCACACGCATAATAAAATGACGGGGGATATCTTAGCCGGCCCTTTGTGGCTTTTCTCGGTTAAGAACAAAACTCTAAAATCAAGCAGTTAAACTTAAGGTAGGGGAAATAATTCCTTCCCGTGGCTCCAGATTTAACGACAGCTTACCTGGGCTTTTCTCTTAGCCTCTCATTGGAGGAGTGGGAGGAGAGGTCGGAGTGGTGGCCCCGCCTCTCGTCCTGTGGAGAGTAGGAGCGGTACGACTCAATCTCGGAGATATCTGCAACACATATGAACAAACTAATTCAAAAAAGGAGTCTATAATGCCTTTGGGTTTCATATTGCCTTCACGTTCAGGTAATATAAAAAGGAGACTAAACACATGTCTGGAAAAGTAAAATGTATAATTTCTTCTTAAATTACATAACATGGCTTTTACACAATTCAAACAGCCCACAAGTCATGGAAGCAGGAAAGGGCACAAACGCATTCAAAGGTGCCACATAAATAAAAGGTCACATCACTACAAAGTGGAGTACGCCCAGTCATAATATGTTCTACCCGCTCCAAGGATCTTGACGTTTAGAAACAAAGGATAGATTATTTGTACTTTAGCATGGCTTGATTGATGAAGCATAGCAATCCATTACAAAGAAACATTAAGTAGATGCACTTAAGGTGATTTAAACCTTGCAAAGCTGAAACTCCACACACAGTTCTCAGAGGTCTTTACAGAGAGGGATACTGGAGGACTGCTGCGGCGCCAACCTTACCATAATGAAATTTTGTCATATCCACTAGCAGGATTATGATGGGGGATTAGATCACCCTGCCTAAGGCAGGGGAGCACTTTCACACATGCAGAAACACACACACACACACACACACGCAGAAACACACACACACACACACACACACACACACACACACACACACACACACACACACACACACACACACAGTCCCAAAACCAAAGAAAGTGGGTCACAAGTCTTCCAGCTAACACCCCCCCTTCCCCCCCTCCCCGCAAACATTTGGTCAGGGAACAATCCACTCACACCATTTTTCTAGATTGGTCCCTACCAATCACAGCACGCCGTCCGGTCATGTGACATTAAAACCAGGTATAAAAGAGTGAGTAATCATGACGGTGAAAGAATAATGATGATAGTATGGTGAGTCTCTGGTTAGCTCATAGTGCTAATACTGCTTTGTCAAATATTTGTACACATTTAAATAATAAAACCTGATGTTTGTACACCTTTTATTTCATGAAGGGAAGACAAGTTTAATGGACAAATACAACAACAGCTCCAACGTTTCTACAGTTAAATATGAGCTTCATATTCGCAGTGGGTTTATTTATATATATATATATATATATATATATATTTATATATATATATATATATATATTATATATATATATATATATATATATATATATATATATATATATATATATATATATATATATATATATATATATATATATATATATATATATAATGACGGCGGCCACTCGTTAGGGTTTGCCTTTACTCTGGATAGGACCTGCTGCTTTTCAGTTTCAAGTGTCTCTCACCATCGATTTCCGAGTCGCTGTCCGCCATTGGGGGGACTCGGATCAGCACCTGCCGTTTGTCTCTCTGCACCACCAGCTGCAGCTTCCCGCGGGACTTCTCGATCAGCTTCCCTGCGTCGCTGAGTGACAGGTTTTCTGTCACCGTACCGTTAATCTGACAGAGGGGAGATCAGGAGCCAGTCAGATGCTAATCACTGCAACTACAAAGAAACAATTCAACAGTATTGATATGGAGAGAGAGAGAGAGAGAGAGAGAGAGAGAGAGAGAGAGAGAGAGAGAGATTATGAGAAGTTTAAAAACAAGAAAGAAATCTTAATTTTTTTATTTTATTTTATTTCAATTAAAATACACAGCATCCTAAATGGCTAAACTTACCCCCTGCACCAGAAGTTGGAGTTCAAATATTAACAAAAGAATAATGAGACATCAATCAATAATCATTATATCTGACACGTAGCTGGTTCACGATCTGAACTTAGAGGAAAAACCTCGACCCTACCTTTAAAATAATGTCCCCTTCCTGCAGGTTCCCATCTCTGCTGGCGAGTCCTGTGCTGGTCATCTCTTTGATGAAGAGCTGACTGCCAAGACGAAGGCCATACTCTGGAAAAGATGGATAAAAAAAAATCCCCTTTGTATAGTATCAACACAAGGAAGATACCCCGACTTCCTTGAAAAATAAAAAATAAAAAATCATATTAACCCGTTTTAAAAAGTAACCAACTATATATTTTGTTGTTAAAAATGGAGTCAAACAGCCTAACAGCAGTTAAAAGATTAGTTAGTTTCACACCTTCGTTGGGCCGGTTCTTCAGCAGCAGCACATTCATGGGTTTCTCTAGTGGCTCCAGGTCCCGGGCGGGGCGGGGCAGAGGGATGGGCATGGCGACAGGTGATGGGGAGCGCTCCAGACGGTCTCTGCTCCCACTCCGCTTCGGCGGCTCCTCGTACTTCCTCAGGTCACTGGGGACGTGTTCCCGTCCTCGTTCGAAGCTGTGGTCGCGGCCTCGTGCAGGGCTGTCACGTGTGTAGCGCAGGTCTGGGCTGTTGGTGCGGTCCAACATTCGCTCGCTGCGGTAGCGCCGGTCGGGACTGTGGTCTCTGTCTAATGCATGCTCACTGCGGTACCTTCTGTCCGGGCTGTAGGCACGCACGGGCACGTGGTCCCCCTTGTAGGGGCGATCAGGGCTGCGTTCTCGGTCCAAAGTGCGACCTCTGCTGCCATCTCTCTTGTACTGCCGGTCCGGGCTCAGGTCTCTCTCTGTGCCTCGACCACGTTCCCGCTCACGTGTTTGGTAGCCAGAATCCATGTAGCCTCCCCCGCCTCGCTCCCTCTCCAGGCTGTGGTCCCGCCCACCTCCACTCCGGCTGCTGTACATACTGCGGCGGTCCTGCTCGTAGTAATCGTCATTGTAGTCGTTGTTGAAGACTCGGTCATCAGGTGACGGGGGACGGTTCAGCAGATTGACTGGAACCTTCCTGGGCCTCTTGACTGTCTGTTGATCAAAAGAAAAAGAAAAAAAAAAATCAGGTCAGAGATCAGAACAAACAATTCAATACATTTTTTTAGCTGAAAAAAATAGAGAGGAAATACAAGGAGAGAGGCAGGATCAATGAATATGAAGTTTCAAACCCCCAACATGCATCAGGTCAGGTTCAAATAAGAAAGCAAAAGAAGCTGTACTTACAATCTTTGCTACTTTGCCACACTTCCTGAGGGTCTGGACAGCGAAGGAGTGGATGGCCCCGTCCATGGGGATGGCGTTCACCTGCACCACTCGGTCATTCTCACTACACAAAACAAACACACACTGGTATGAGCTGAACATTCTAAATTTGAAAACTGGTATTCTCTGGTAGGTATTCTCAGGGTGCTAAATGTGAATGTTTATTGTAAAAATGAAGACATAACTTTTATAAATACAATTAACATTTTGCTTGAACCTAAAGTGACAGGTGGAACACTAATGGCTGTGTCTCTGTTCAGATAGTTGCCTTCCCAATAAGGAATATAATGGGATGTCTGCAAGTAGGGAAATAAATCCTTTAAGCCATAAAAACAAAATGAAAGCGATATATATATATATATATATATATATATATATATATATATATATATATATATATATATATATATATATATATATATATATATATATTAAGAACTAATCTCTGTCAGTTGTCACATTGATTGATTAAATGAGCCATGGGTTTGTTTTGGACCATGGGCAATGTGGATAAAGTCCTGTACAACTATCATGAACATATAATTTCATATTGCAGTATACCATAACATTCTTAAACGTTTTGGAATACTATGGATAAATTGACCTTAAGGAATGTCTGTTTTTGGCAAATCCTGTGAATCAAATACTGGACAAATATAGATTGTTGCAAAAAGCATTTTTCTTGCCTACCATGGTCTAATATATACAAGGATATTAAAAGGAACATATACCTCAGTATAAATGGTATAGCAACATTTGGTTAAGTAATTCCTAAATTTAATATAGCTCTCATTGTACAGTAGGCTGGGTAGACTAGCTGCGAGCTTGTGCGAGCGAAGAATGAGAGAGAGAGACAGAGCGAGAGCAGAACGGAGCTGTGAATGAGATAAATATAACAGTATTTTGTAATCGTTTCACAGTGGTTATGTTCTAAAGCACAAATAAATAGCCATCAAACACTCAACAGATGATTATGTGGAGACAGACGCTCTTAGTTTCATTCTCCTCTGCATTTCATTAATTGCATGTGCAGCAGTAAACAAGGAAGTAAGCTACTCTAATATTGATTTATGACCATTTAAGGATGAGGGGGAAACATTTCTCTTTGTTGAATAATATTCAAATTAAAGTTAAGCTTTGCGGTCGGCTTCCCATCTCATAAAAAGATAGAAAAATCTATGACGTCTCGGCGGCCTGTGACAATTGCGTCACGGATGTGCACCCCCATTTTCAACCAATGAAATAATTTTACTGGTCCCGGTTGTTAGCAACTGGCCATTGGCAATTTACATTGAAAGTGACCCGCATCGAAGCCGCCTCCGACCCACCTCTTGACCTGGGTCGCGAAGCCGAGCTGGTCAACATGCCCTAAGCCTTCAAACACAAAGTCAACCCTGGTTTAACCCGGGTAAAGCCGTCGGTGTGAAAGGTGTGTGTGAGTGTTCTGTGTGGAGTTCAAGGATTTATCCTAAATTATGAGCAACAACGGTACGCACAACAACAAGCCATCAGCAGGTCCTCCTTGCAGGACGTCGGACACCACAATGGATGTCTCGCCACTTTCTTCGTTCGGGTTGTCTCGCCCCCCTGACACTGCGATGCCAAAGCCCATCTTTGGATCCTGAGAACAAAAAAAGAAACAATGTAAATCACGTGTGTGTGTGTGTGTGTGTGTGTGTGTGTGTGTGTGTGTGTGTGTTCCTGTAATCCCTCTGGTGTGTCAGCTCACAGTGTATTATCCTGGTTGTATGTTTTGTGCATGGCGATTAAAGGACCTGGATTTTGACTGTGATGAACAGTTGTGCAAACCGAAGTCATGCATGGATGACTGTGCAGCAGTTCAGCACCTACATGCCCATCTTCTGTAGCCTTGTGCACACACTTTTTCCAAGGTTTAATGTTCATTTACAAACATCTCCGTTTTTTTTAAAAGGCTTCTTTGGAAACGTGGCTTTGAATGATTATACCTGCCACTGCTACAGTTTGCCCAAATGAGATTAGGTCAGAGATTTGATGACCCTGTCTCTTTATCCTCTCCCTTCCATCTGTACTAAAAAAAAAATAAAAAATACAATTCCCCACTTCCCTCTGTCTATAGCAGATGGCTGCGGAGGCAGAGGGAGGGAGAAAGTACGAGCAGAGGCAAAAATGAAGGAGGATAGAAGACATGAACAGATTTTTTCACTCTGATATACTAAATCTTAAAAATGAATTAATTCCAGTTATCAAAATATTCGGTGAAGAATGAAATACAGTACTTAAATAGTTGAACAGACTGTTGCTGCCAGATGTCTGCAAAACATCAACTTTTTGTGATGTGAGCTTTGTCTTTTGTCTTTGAAATGGTTATAAAATGATATATATATATATATATTTTTTTTTTCAATGCTGCTGAATGTCACTTCAATTATTACGACGTACAAGAATAAGCAGTGTTTGTCATTTAAGTTGGAGGATAGCTCAGTCTGTCAGATCAGTCTGTTGGAAGTTAAAGCAACAGATCATTGTCTCATTTCTTCACATCCAGATGTGTCCACATATTGCCTTTATTATCCATTATATTTACTTTGACACCGACAGCGTGAACAATATTTTTTTTTTTTTTTTTTTTAAAATCACATCGGGACTTTGCTCTGCCATTTGAACAGTACAAATCCAAAATAGTGACAGGAATCAAACTGTGCCTCTCAAATCTCTGCTGCTTTGTTACCATCCTCCATGTTTGTTTTTACTTGGCATCTAGTCATCAGAACAGAAAACCTATTTAAACCCCAGTTCATCTTCTGTCCATTTTGTTTGCAATATGTTCGCTTTATGTGAGGTTTAATACTGTTTGCATGCCTTGTGTGCTTTACATGCTTTGTGTGTGTTATATGTTCCCCATGTAAATGCGTATAGCACTGTATTTTGTCGTCCTTTCTAATGTTAGTCATGTCTGTTGTAATAATTCCCATGTGCAATGTTTCCTCTATAACATACGAAAAGTAATTTGTGTTTTTTCTGTATCCTGCTATATATTTGAGTGTCTGTCTTTTTTTGTTTTTAACGTTGAAACGATGAAAATGAAAATTGATGAAAATTAGCCATTTGGCGAAATGTGGCACATTTACATCACAATAAAATTGACTCGTGTGCATTATCCCTAATAAATAAAGTATGTCTTGTAACACTGGCCAAAGAGCAGATAAATATGTTATATTATGATGATGGTCTTTTTCCTTTCTGGGGGACACAGGCAGCAGCAGAGGAAGCTTCTTTAAAAAGTCTGCTCAGTTAACAAAAAGGTAGAAGAGAACAAAAAGTAGATGTACAGGGCAGAGTGTGACAGCTGGCTGTGGTGGGGTTGGGCGTCGGTGGTCACATGCCTGCAGCAGAGGACTTTTTTTGCACTAAATCTGCTTTTTTGGCTTCAGTGAACCGCTGCAGGAGACAATGCGCTCATCACGATGATTACCTAAGCTCAACTAGTTTGGTGTGCTCACACAGTCGTACACGTGTTTAACATTACCAACAGTGTAGAACCTGGTTCACTTGGCTGGTGGCGAGATGTGGCACATCCACATTTAAGAAAGTGTTAACGATTTAACAATGATGTTGAAACTAGTGGTTATTATTATACACAGAGTACTGAACTTGTTAAGTACCAAAAGCTGACACTGAATGTCTGGTCAGATTTGTAATCTTGTTTAATTATTTATTCAAACAGTTCATGACTTAATTAACCATAACTTAACTAATATAACTAACCAATTTAGTTTGTATTTTATTTGGGCAAAGATCTTGTGAAGCTGCTTAGTTCAGATATCATTTAACATTTGAGAACTACATAGAAATACATGGTTATACTTCTCAAAGTATGCTATAGAAAAACGCATCCATAGTGATACACAGTCATAAAATCAAGTTACCAGATTCCAAACTTTTAACTTAGGCTACAATTTCTCACTTAGTATACATTTAAACAACAAAAAAAAAAACAAAAAAAAAAACAGTACTAAAAGTATAATATTTTAAAATCTCAAAGAAGTTGTGTGTTTACGTGATAATTGACTAAAACCAACTTTGGCAGTTTTTGCCATTGACACATTACTGCGGCCATGAATCCAGATTATCCTTGCAGAAACCCACACCACCCAAACTCTAGAAAATGTTCTGACCATTGAAAAAAAAACAACCAAAATTTCACATTCTATCCATACATTTCAACTTGGGGCTACACAACAAGCTGTAAAAACAGCAACAACATATTATCACCAAATAAAATTGGTATGGCAAACTTGTTAGCAAAAAGAGCTTTATTATTTGCCCATTGAGCAAACATGGTGCAACATCACCATTCAACTGGAGTCCTGTTTGTGTCCACCTGATGAATGAAAGTTCAATATGCACTCATTTTAGCTGTTTTGAGCTCGACCAACTCTTAAGTAGCTAAATGCTCCATTATGTTTACCATTTATTTATATATATATATATCCAACATAACTCCCATCTTGACAATGGCAGCGCATAATGCTACAGAATGCATCACTTCTTCCGTTTTCACCCTTCAGGATAAAATAAATTTTTTGCCAACACTAGATATCAAACAAAAGCCAGAGACTACAGTATATGGTATAGTGGAGATGGTTGTGGACATCAGGAAGAACCCAGCCCCACCTGCCCCCATCACCCTCTGTGACTCCACAAATGACACTGTGGAGTCTTTCTGCTTCCTGGGAACTATCATCTCCCAGGACCTCATCAGCTCCCTCGTCAAGAAAGCACAACAGAGGATGTACTTCCTGCGGCAGCTGAAGAAATTCAACCTGCCAAAGACAATGATGGTGCACTTCTATACAGCCATCAACGAGTCCATCCTCACATCCTCGTACTTGGCAATAAAGCTTTTTCTGATTCTGATTAAGTTGCTGTGAGCTGCAAAGTTACCACTTTTAAGAAGAAGGCAGAAGATAGCGTTATCTCGGAGCTTGCCCAGGCAGAGCCTCTCCTAATACATATACACAGAGTGTGTGTGTGTATTTTATTTTGTATTGATATGGAAATAGTTGATCTTCTGTTAAGTTTTTCACAAGCTCATCTGTCAAGGCAAGCACATTATTCATAATTTCCATACAGAGAGTGAAAATTATATTTTCTTCCCAACTGCATAAGTTTACTTTGGCTCTCATTCAGTTGAAAGGGGAATGTCTGGTACATCTGTAGCAAGGGCACTCTTTGATCTCTTAAATGTTAGTTGACTGCAATGTGTCAAAATAAGAACTGAAATGCACTCCCAGTGAAGCACTGGGTTTAACAGCCTGTGTTTATGGATAAAATGTAAATGCTTTAAATGAGATGAGGACTGGTGCATTGTGGGGCAGATGGACTCACCCTCTGCAGGGTCACGGTGTACTGCTCCCACACGGTCTCCTCCATGACCGGGTTCTGTGGAGAGAAAGGAAGGATTACCATGGGTAGTTTCATTTCACCCAACAGATTAATAACTTATTGCGTAAAAACGACAAAGCCAGTTCATTAGCCTACGTGTGCCGTCGTTACACAACCTGGAGCTCCCAGCATAACAATGACAGGCCCCTGCTGAACTGTTCACAACAAGTTTGACAAAGAAACTTCTGGCTCTTGTTCATTAAATATTGATGAGAACACTTGACATCAGTTCGCTTTCTTTAACAAGCATTTAGAAATAATTCAGCATTTAGAAGTACTTCTTCGGGTTGCATTAATTAGTTATAAAGATACACGTCTGCTAAACTTCAAGTCATATAACAACCAAGAAACTGACAACTCACAACAACAATTACTTTCATTAGTAAAGTTTGGGGCGTATCCGAATCACAGGAGGGATAAACCCATTATGTTTCACTTTCACGTTAACATTGCGAGACAGGGCAACTGTGCTGCATTCATGGGGTGACGGAATGATCGGAAAAATTTGTTCACGACTGGGGAAAAGAATCCCGCTGCATAAACATTGCGAGATAGGGCATGCCTTGGCGGGGGGCTGTGCTCTCTGAGTGCCCTTCTAGTTATCAATTAAAATAACAATATTTTTTGATTAATTGTCAGGATAGGAATAAGAAATAGTAGAGCTAAACCCGATGTCTTGAAACTGGTTTTGTTGTCTGACAGAGTACAAAAAGTTATTAAATCGCATAAAACCAAGAAAAACAAAGACAACCACATCTTTGCAACCACACCCCCCCCCCCCCCCATTTTTTAAACTCAACATAATTGTCATCATTAGTTTCCTGTTAAGTGACGGATCAATAATCCAATTAGTCCATCCATCAGTCCTTATGAAGTACAAACTAACTTTTGTCAAAAGTATTCCATCATTTAAAGCCAAATGAGAGTTGATTTCCAAAATCACAGATCACATCTCAATTTCTCTACAAAAATGAACCATAATAAATACCATCATTTATTCTGATCCCAAATGATCATTTTATAACAGCTGACGACAATTTCTACAATTCTGGAGTTCAGAACAAAACTCAACTGAGCTCAACTTAACCCATTACCCAAACACTTTACGTTTAAAAACAAACAACCACTGCCATTACAGAACCAGTCTGGCCGAGCCACAGATCTGATCAAATCTGTAGCAGAATCACACTTACGAGTCCCTGAAGGATACGTATAGTCTTGACCGCGTGGGCCCATTTCCTGTGCAGGCTGAGCACGGTCTTCATTGTTGGCGCTCTCCGTCTCTTCCTAGCTGCTTCTCTCCCTGTTCACCGCCAGCGGTGCTCTGGCAGACTGATGTGCGCCACAGCCTCCTCCATGGTCACAGCTGCACAACCACCAGCAGCTCTCTCCCTGCATTTGCCTGCCTTTGACGTAACAGGGATTCTGCTGGCCTACATTCAGCCCAAATCCCATCGTCTGCAGACCGTGTTAACGTTCAGACACACCAACTTCTGCAGAGGCACGCTGTGATTAAATGCCTGAGTATTCATCCACAAAACACAACAGCAAATCATAACCACACAATTTTGGGTTTGAGGTCTGCTCAGACCCTGAGATATATCAGACAGACACTCTCCAAAGTTTTAGAGATGATTCACACATCAGCAAAGACAAACAAACATTAAAACGTGTGCAGAGTGCAAATCTGGCAGCACAATGGCTGGGATTTTAAATTGTTGGGAGGGTTTTTGTAACTAAAGTGGAAAGTGAAATCCGTGTGCCGCTGACATCTCAGGCCCAGGCTTAGTGAAACAGGGACATAACATGGGGCTGGCAGCTCACCCATCATAACCCACTTTTTTGATCTTCTGGCCTACGAGGGGAAACCAGATAGGACTGCGTGAATGAAAACAGGACAAAGGCTACACATACACTTCAGACAACCAGGACTGAAATCTTAAGGATTGCTACTTTAAATGAATAAACTAGGGCTGAAACGATTCCTCGAATAACTCGAATAATTCGATTACAAAAAATCCTCGATGCAAAATGACTTGCCTCGAAGCTTCGTTAAATCAATGTTACTAACGTTGTGTCGCTGACGGACGGTGTTTCCGCTACTGTCGCACACCAGACGGCTCAGTCTGCTGCTGGCGACACATGCCAGAGCGTAAATAGTGAGGGGCTAAGAGAAGAGACAGGCTGGAGGAAACGACAGAACGTGTCCAAAGTTTGGAATCAGTTCAAACGTAATTAAAACTAAAACTCTGTACAGTGTGCCTACTGCAAAATCAAACTAGCTTAGCACAATAATAGCACGACGTCAGGGCTTTAGCATCTCAACAGAAAACATTGAGTCTAACTTAATCATCCATTCCACGAAGAGGACCGACAAAAGTAAATCACAGAGTCGTATGGACGATGAAACTACATCAAACACAACAACTACCAAAATCAAAGACAAGAAAATACGTAGTGGTGACCACGATCTGAGCTGACGCGCTGACTATTCCTTCAGAAAAACAGCCGATTGTTGCACATATCTCTCTCTCTCTCTCTCTCTCTCTGAGAAACAGCTGATCAACGATCTAATAGCATAAGTTTAACAGCTGTGTGACATTATAATCAAATATATAAATGAAAATAGGTTAAGTATAACTAATATTTACATATAGGTCTAGTTTTGGTTGTTTAAAAACGTAATTTTTTTATTTTTTTATTTAAAAATTAAAATTAAAACAAATATCCGATTAATCGATCGATTAAGTGCTAGATTAATCGATTACAAAAAGAATCGATAACTGCAGCCCTAGAATAAAGACTTTTCCTTGAAAGAAAGGCAGAGTTACAGTATGTTTGAAAATTGTTGAAGTGACAATAATTCATAATATATATATATATATATATATATATATATATATATATATATATATATATATATATATATATTTTTTTTTTTAACTAGATTTTAAGGATGCTGGTGAGATCAGATGACATGTAAAGATAAACATTTTACTTGCATTGCAAGTGAGATCTCTGAAAACATATTTTGTAGAGTATTTGGTTTTTATGCTCAACCGAGGTGATAAATGTGTGAAATGACTGCTTCTTCTTTTTTTGGTTTATTTGACATCCTTTTTGCACCAGAAAGGTCAAAACACTGCAGCAGAAGAGAGAACCATAATGTGTGGACAGAGGAAACATTAACTCACGAAAGTCAGATAAATGACTTGGGTTTTAAATCAGACCGTATTCTTGTACTATGTGATTTGACTGTGGTGGCTGCTCGCAAGGCAGGCCTGCTGGATAAGTCGTAGCCTCCTGAGCGTTGGCCATTACATAACTAGAGACAAACATTCCCAGGGAAGGAGGATGAAATACTGGGTCATCCTCGCAGGCCGTGACTTGGAAAATTAATTATTTAGAGAAGGATTGAACACCGTTTAAAAAAAAACAGAAAAATTAAAATGTGTGGGTAGATTCTAGTCTAAGAAAATGCATTTAAATAAGAGTCTCTTTGGGTGACATTAAAATTCAAACATCATGAATTTTTTTTTTTTTTTTTTTTTTTAAATCACAGTTATTTGTTCTGCTCATTGCGTTAGTGGTTCTCACGGGTGATAAATGGATACTTTTGGGGGATTTTGAGATTTGTTACGGAGTAAGAATGTCTACATTCCCACACTTGACAAATGAGATAGATAGATAGATAGATAGATAGATCGATCGATCTATCTATCTATCTATCTATAAATGTTTTTGCCACAAAGCATGTTTGACAATATGTGTATTATTTGTTCATTTATGTTTAACTGGGAATACAAAATCAGAAAAATAAAGTGATTTGTTATTAAATTATTTAACGCAAAAACGGCTTGTCCTTTATACTTTTAAATTGTATGCTTCAGTCAAAAGTAGGAAATGAAAAAATGGGCCACGGGCCGAATTTGATTTTGATATATTTGTATACTGTCTGATATGTGTGACCAGGAAGTTGCTGACTTATTTGTGTTTTGCACTTGATAAACTTAAAGCAAATACATTGGGGCGATTGCGGTACCTGATTTAATGTAATAGACATGAGCTTACACACACACACACACACACACACACACACACACACACACACACACACACACACACACACACACACACACACACACACACACACACACACACACACACACACACACACACACACACACTTTGTTGGAAAATAAATAAAAACTAGGCTCACAGCGGTGCATGCCCAGTGTACTGTACGTGACACACACACTTTGTTGGAAAATAAATAAAAACTAGGCTCACAGCGGTGCATGCCCAGTGTACTGTACGTGACTATCCAGTGATATGCATTTTCAGGAATGTTAGAATGGACATGACAGAATGGATTACTTCTGAAACGGTGCTTAAGTAATCATAAGGACAGAGATTATTTTTAAAACGCAGGTTGAAATGTAAACCGTAGTAGTGGGGATGTAGCCCTCCAACTCATCGAGTCTACAAAATGTTTAAAAAAAAAAAAAGGTCCAAAGTGATGTCTACAATTGTCCTGTTTTGCCAAAACCACAAAACATTCAGTTTACAATAATATTAAAGCAGCAAATCATCACAGAGATGCTTGAAGCAGAAAATAAGACATTTCTGCTCAGGTTTCAAGTAGAGCTGTAAATGTTTGATATTAGCTTCAATCAGTAGCAATACCAAGGCAGCTGGATAAAAACTGGATGAAGAAAAACGTACATGTTTTGTGAAACTGTACAGAAAACCTTTGAATAGTTTTGAAATTGTACTGTACTGTATAAGACACTGAATTCAAAATAAAGTATACGTTCAAATTAAAAGCCGACTTGGAAACCGCCATAGTATGTAGGCTACAATGAAGAAAAGATGACTCACTTACTGTTTTTCTCCTGAATATTTTTGAATCTGTCAACCTCAGTACTCAGAGGGAGAATCAAATGTCAGTTTTTAGCTGTGCAACTAAAGATCTTTGGATGTAACTGATTTAACATATAAAGCCCATACATTTGTTTAGCAACTATTTGCTAGAAAGCAGTTTATAAGTTTTTATTCTTTACTGCATTGTCTTTTCAACTCAAACTACACAGGTAGTCTGAATGTTCACGTTTTGGTGTGCTGCTGGCAGCTGATACGAGAAAAGTTGAACAAGTGTGCCCCCTACTGGGGACAGAGTCGCGTTACACTGTGAGGCATTATAAAGAACAACTAGTAACGTTACACAATAATAAAAGAAAAATCAAAACCATTATAATTTTGGAAATGTGTAGTTCGTAATACACTACGGACCCTACCACCGTTTACTCTCGCTACTTCAAAAAGAGAGGAGTTAAAAAAACAGGAGGAAACAGGTTATTTTGAACACCAAGGGACAGACAAGTAAAGTAAACGTTACCGTTATGCGCACTGTAAATGGGACAAAGCGATAAATTACGGGAGAGGTCAATATATCAATAACGATTATAGGGTCAAAACAAAGTCTAAACTGGATTTATTAACTGTTAGTGTTTTTTTTTTTTACTAACTAAACGAACCTTCTAGCGGACAGTTAGCTTTACAGAGCAGGTGCAACGGGATGCAACAGGGATTCATGGAAACTCCCGAAAACGACTTCTACCTTAAAAACATACATACCAAACACTGTAACAGGAGTATATCAGCGCTATTATCAGTCAACTTTAGTGTTTATGAATACTTTGAATTTCGAAATGGAAGTACTTACGGTGAAATATTGAGTTGCGTATCTGCTCAGAGTGAGCAGCCCCCCTTGTTTTACTCGCATCACGCACTTTGAACTGCCCGGGACTGGTAACGTTACTTTAGAGTAAAACAAATCTAGTTAGACGTTTCCGGTCGGATGGAGGCCAAAGTTTAGAAGATACTAAGAGTTTCGAAGTGTAAAAAGTGTAAAAGTTTCGCCTACTTTACTTTAATTATCGCACTTTACCTTCTAAAAACATCAAGATTAGACAATCAGAGCAAAAATTAGCTACGACGACTCCTAGCTTGTTTAAGATCATACCAAATGAGAGTGAGGATGAGGGGTGTTAATTTTAAAAGTACCGATGATAGACAACCGGAAACTAAAACAACGTGTGATAACATCCTCATTTGAAATAAAACAAAATAAATAAAACCTATTAATTTGGTTATCAGTAATAACGAACAAATGAACACAGTATTGATACATGTGTAGATTTGGCTTGCACCTGTAATACCGATGACATGGATCAGTCCTAAATTCCCATTGATTTTTAGGGAGCCTGCTGTGAGGTTCCCAGACAGACAGCACAAAAACAGATTTAATATAGCATACCGTAGAACATAATTCAGACAAAGAAGTGCTATTTAAAAACGCATCTGAGCAGATAGAAGGAATTCATTTGACATGTATGAAATATATTTTGAATAGCCCATATTTACAGCAACTGCCTTCCAAAGGCAAAAACAATGTTAGTTTAGTGTGTATAAAATAGTAAAAGCTCTTAAGACTAAATAAAGCAACACAAAAAGAGATTACAACTATGCTTTTTACTCCTGAGCAAATTTACCACCAATTCTTTTGACAGGGCAAATGATATACAGTTTATTATTTATCGTTTTCTCTTAATTCCCCATCTCTGCAGCAATTGTTTTATAGGTTTTGCTTAACAAGAGGGATGCATTGCCGTTTAGAAAATACACACAGCCATAAGTATGTGGACACCTGAACATTAAAGCCATACTGTATGTGATTGTTGACCACGTCATTCAAAAACCAGTCTTCTGGTTTTGTGTTGGCTTTCCGCAAAGGTTTGGACCTGGCTACATGGATTTGTTCTCATTCAGCCACAAGAACATTAGTGAAATCCAACACTGATGTTGGGTAACTGATTAGGCATGACTTACAGTCAGCGTTTCAGTTTACCCGAAAGGTGTTGGATGGAGTTGAGGTCAGGGCTCTGTGCGTGCCAGTCAAGTTCTTCCACACCAAACTGGGAAAATCATTTCTTTGGCTTGGTGCACAGAGGCACTGTAATGTTGAAACGGGAAAGAGCCTTCAACCAACTGCTGCAACAAAGTTGGAAGCACACTATTGTCTAAATTATCACTGCATGCTAAAGCATTAAGATTAACTTTCCCTGCACTAAGGTGCCAAAAACAGTCACACACCAAAAGTACACAAATGTATGTAGAGGTTATAGAGCTATGTAAAAAATGTAAGGCTCTTACACATGAGCAGCTGAAGCAAAGGTCGATAAAAAGTAGACGCCCATGTGCAGCCGTCCCACAATAACCTACTGTTGTTTGTGTGTGTGTGTATGTGTGTGTGTGTGCGCGCTTGTTTTACTATGGGGTCCAAAAACCGGGGAATACAGTATACTTGTGGGGTCTGCACAGCCTTGTGGGGCCCAAAATGCTGGACCCCACAAGGTTAAAGGACTATTTGAGGGTTAAGACTTGGTTTTAGGATTAGGGTTAGAATTAGGTTATGAGAGTGAGGGTAAGGGTTAAGGTTAGGCATTTAGTGGTGATGGTTAAGGTTAGGGTAAGGGGCTAGGGAATGCATTATGTCAATGACGGGTCCCCACAAAGACAGTGAAACAAACTTCAATATCTGCTATTTTAACAAATGACATAAGCTTTTCCGTGGGAAATAAAAATACAACACTTTATCCAAAATGTTTAACTTCAGAGCAGCAACGCCTTAGGAATTCAGGTCAATCAAGTCAAATCACCACATTTCAGCAGAAATAGGCCTTAAAACAGGCCATCCTAATGCAAAAACAGCTTCACTGGCCTGAATCATTTGTGTGACCAAGTCATTAAAACAATGAAGCTTCCAGGATGTGAAAATGTCTATCTGGTTAATCATCATCGTGGATGCAGGAGGGGGGGGGGGGGGGGTCACTAAAGCGTGGTTGTATTCAAATAAGGAAAGAAGTCTGGGAAACACTGAAATCTCCATTAAATCTTTGTTTCAGAAGAGAAGCAGCCTTGCTTGCAGTTTACCAACTATTTTTGGATAAACAAAAATGCATGCATGCATTTTTCATGTTATCCAGTGATGGGATTAGGTTAAGAGTTTCATAAGATTAAAATTCATGAAATTGTCATCACGAGAGAAACGCACAATCATCCAAACGACGTTAACCCTTTCCAACGTTTTACATTTTTCTTCTACACATTTTCAGCGCTTATTTCTACGTCCAATATTTTCTGATATAAAACAAAAATTAAAAAAACGGGCCAATGTGACCCTAGTCAACACAAGGGTTAAAGCACACAAATCACTAAAGCTGGTCCACCGAGCTTTAGTGATTTGTATGCTTTGTGAGGGTTTTATATGCAACGTACAGAACAAAATACTGTGAAAAATGAAATGACGGTCTCAGTCTTCACCGAAAAAGCCATCGAGTTGTACGTGTGCCAACAGGTATGAATGTAGCTGCTTCATACGATCATGTGACTGGATTCAAAACTCAGAAGTCTACAGCACACTAAATGCTTAGGTTTTAATAGAAATATTCAAGATTGGAAACACACAGTAAGGGGTCAACAGGATCAAACCGGACTTTACGTCACTCTAAAAAAAACAAAGCATCGACACTAAACATCATGTAAACAACGTACCATCATAATAGCCGAGTAGCTGCGTGAGGAGAGGCGGCGGAGATATAAGTACTGGGCTTCTCTGGACCAGCGGAACTTGCGGTTGGACTTGAGCAGGTTAGTGCTGGTCTGGTCAGAGCCAGGCTGGTCCCTACGCACACAGAGAGAAACGACATTTTAATGGATGACTCTTTACTACAAGTGTGTTACGCATTCAAAAAAATATTTCAATGAGACCAAACTCACTCTGTAGATCTTTGTCAATAGAGAGAGCAGTGCATGTTTTGTGACCTGAGTATTATTACCCATGCACGCATCATTTTTGTAAAGCAGGCTGTGACCTTACATTTATTTTATTTTGCAGATTGAGCCCCATTTACAAGGGACTCTTATTACCAGGGGACCTCATGTGAATTAGAAATTAACAACCACGTGTGTTTCGGGCAGCTCAGTTGCACTGGATAAGAATAGTCTGTATTGTACTCAAATTTACCGGCAGTTTCCCCCATATATGATGTCAAGGCTTTTATTTATAATTACCCACGCAGCCATACATATTGTCATACATTTGCACAGGATTAAGATCACAGACGACCTCTGCGAATTACAAATTTCTAAAAACGGTCCCTAGGTAATACTAGGGCTTTAGTCCTGAAATTATTAAAAAGGGGCACGTCGCTGATTTTACGAATATTGTGTCGCTCTATTAACCGTTTCACTCAAGTGAGTAGGTTAAGAATTGTGTCACAGTTAATATTTCCTATATTAGACTATGCGGATGTTGTCTATCAAAACACATCAGAATCAAATCTGAAACCATTGAATGTTGCTTTCAATAACATATGCAGATTTGTGCTGAGATGTCCTTTTACTACTCACCACTGTGGAATGTACGACTCCCTGAACTTTTTATCACCGGAGTTATTTTTGTAACACGTTGTTGGGTGCTGTCCTCCTCTCCTGCTTCAATGCCTAACAAATCTATCTCTCTCTCTCCCTGACCCTGTCTTTCACTGTTTGAAGCCTGAAAATATTGTAAACAAATTAATAACATAACTAATTCCATTGGTCAGACTGTTCAGCTCTGTTTCAGACCGATACCTCCGGGTCAGGCTGGTCCTCATCCTCAACACGTGGCTTTTTCAGTCGCAGAAAATACTTTTCAATTCTCATCTGGATTGAAGCAGCAAACATTCAGTGTAAGAGTAAAATTATTTGATTCACAGCTGCTACATATAGTGTTTTGACCTAGACAACCCAACTGCATTTTACCGCAAACTTGCGACTAGTTAACTTTCTAAAGCGGGCGCAATCGCTTGTTTGCTAAGAGTTGGGTCGGGACTCCAACATTAACACACTGACAACATTGTATTCAGAATATAAAATATTTTTATAGCACTTTTTAATGTGATTGTATAAAGGTGTTCCACGAGATAGATACCAACCTTTTGTGAACTTGTGAATTTCACCAGCCGTCTTCTATCCTTTATGGAGACAGACGCTGTGTGCACAGTGGGAGGGGCTGTCTGTGTGTGTGTGTGTGTGTGTGTGTGTGTGTGTGTGTGTGTGTGTGTGTGTGTGTGTGTGTGTGTGTGTGTGTGTGACGACGCAAGTGACAGAGAGACGGAGGAGAGCAGGGAAAGGAAATGCAGCTGAACGTTTTTTTAAAATAGCGTTTTAAAAAAAAAGAATAACGAAACGCAATGTGCGGCGGCTGGTGGTGATAGTGAGGCACACCGCCACACATTAGTCTATGTGTGGGAAAAACTGCCTACCTATGTATATGCATATGTGTATGTATGGGCTAAATGTTGTCATGCCTCCTAATACTGCAATGTTTTATACACAGATTTGTTTTCAATAAGGAGTCGCTGGGGCGGGTAGGGTGGGAGAGACGGGACGAGGGAGAGCTTTAGCGAGTGTACATGTGCTGTATTGTCTGTCTTACGGTATGTCTCGAGGACCCCCTCAAAAACGAGATGCTTCATCTCAACATAATATTTAGTTCACTCCTCATGTTTAGTACTACTCGGCCTGTAAAAAACAGTCAACATCTTTTCAAGGCTGAGAAAATAACCCTGACGATGTCAAAGTGATGTCATCAGGGTTATCTCAGCGTGGGCTTTAGCACTACACATTTTTAAGTGAAAGTTGTGTGACGACATTGTTATAGAGATGTGTGCATTTATGCAGCAGAGAGGGTCTAATGAAAGACACTATCAAGCTGCATTATGGGAAATGTAGGATGCAGTGCTCCTGAAGCATCAAGCTCTTATTCGGGAAAAGGTCAAGATGTCTCAGGCTATGCTCCATTGACTTGGACCATACTTTTTTAAAATCTGTGTCTTGTGAGTCTCCCAACTTTATCAAAGTGCAATACTAAATCACTGGAGAGCCCCTTTAAGTGCATGTTTGGGCAAAGACATTTACACTGGCATACAACATACAGCCTTTTCAACATGTCCAATACCAGCGATTTTACACACAATAATAATAATAATAATAATAATAATAATACATTTCTTTTTTTAATAGAGCTTTTCTAGACACTCAAAGACGCTTTACAGTTTTGGTTACATAGATACAACAAACAGACAAGGTACATAGACAAGGTTACATAACAGAAAAGAAAAAACACATAGGTGCATGGACAAGCAGAGGCACGCAAGAGAGGTGGGCTAGTGAATCTGTGAGCCTTGAGCTAACGATTAATGCCAACAATGATAACATACTTACAATGACAATGCTTACATGCTAACAGTTAATGTTTACCATGTCCACCATCTAAGTTGTTAGCATGCTTGTTAGTATGCATTTGCTAATTAGCAGTAAACAAAGTACAGCTGATGCTGATGGGAATGCCATTAGTTTTGCAGGTATTTGGTCATAAAACAAAGTATTGGATAAACTTCAGTAGGGCTGCAACTAACGATTATTTTCATAGTTGATTAAGCCATTGATTATTTTCTCGATCAATCGATTAGTTGTTTGGTCTATAAAATGTCAGAAAATGGTGAATAATGTGGATCAGTGTTTCCCAAATGCCCAATGACGACGTCCTCAAATGTCTTGTTTTGTCCACAACTCAAAGATATTCAGTTCACTGTCACAGAGGAGAGAAGAAACTAGAAGATATTTACATTTAACAAGCTGGAATCAAAGAATTTTTACTTTTGTGTCAAAAAATTACTCAAACCGACTAATCAATTATCAAAATAGTTGGCGATTAATTTAAAAGTTGACAACTAATCGATTAATCTTTGCAGCTCTAAACTTTGGCCTGCAGCTGATTGTGCTAGATGAAAAATTAAGGAATCACCAAAGTGATTACAATTCATCCTGAGGGGAACATTAATGTGTGTGCCAATTTTCATGGGGTTCAGTGTCCTGACCAGGGACACTTCAACGTGTGGACGTGAGGAGCCAGGGATCGAACCAAATCCTGAGCCCCAGCTGCCCCTTGGAACATAAAATATGATGTTGAGATATTTCACTGGATAAGTGAGAACTTGGTGGTCTTGCTAAGGAAATTCAGAGGATCACCGGTCAGTTGGGCTATTCTCTGGGCACCATAGAATTTGTACCAAATTCCATGGCAATCCAACCAATTGTTGTTGAGATATATCAGTCAGTATCAGCTCATATCATATTATCAGATCAGCTAGGACCAAAGTGAGCAACTAACCAGAAATGGCAAAAAAATATGCGCATCCAGCTTCTTAAATGTGCTTTTCTATTATAATGGTAAATTGTCTATATTTCAGTCCTTCCAGAGAAATGCAGAGTTTTTTTTGTGATTGCTGCGGGCAAAAATCCTTGATTATGCGGCACGTTTTCTTAAAAAATGCGATGGAATATGCGGGATATTTATGCAATTTTATGCAATGAAATTGCGGAAACTTGCAAAAACTGCGGTTTCATCATGGCTTCATCGCGGGGGTTTGCAGTTTTTCAAATGATGTTCACATCGCGTAATTACGTCACTTCATGAAGTTCCCATGGCAACAGGGGATGGCTGCTCTTGTGTGAAGTAAACGCAACATTTTTCAGCTTTCTGCTAAGATATATGTGACTTTTTTTGCAACGAAAATGCGGGGATTATGAAATCATGCAAGCCCCGCACATGCGGACTTTGGCTGATTATGCATTGAATTATGCGATCGCATAATCACGTTTTTCTGGAGGGACTGATATTTGAGATTTGGACTGTTTATCAATCAACAACAAGTAAGACACCACAACTAAAACATTCATTGACAACTAACTCTAAACCTAAGACCAAAAGGACCAGTAGGAAAAGTAGTGCTATGAATAGAGAATAAAATGCCACCATTCCCAGAACTAAGCCACTTGTGTATGACTGAGTAAAGCCAGAGGAGACCCCGGCTAACACTGATACTACTGACTATAATACTACAATCTGCAGTCTTACTTGCAGGGCAGCATCTCCAACCTGATCGCTAACATGTCTGAACACATGGTGCTTTCCACAGAGCTGAAACAACTTTTTTCCCCCAACTTTGTGGCAGCGAATCAGACCTGAGGTTTCTGATGCCTTCTAATGGCCTGACTGAATACAGTCAGAGCGATACTGTGCTGAGTAAAGAAAGCGGAATGCCTCTGCATGACTAAGCCTGCAGCCCCTAACACATTAAGCACAGGCATGTAGGTCCAGCTTGGTATCAACTGGAAGAATGTGAAGTACTCCATTACATGACTCACTTCACTCTGCATTAACTTGTCAGGGGGCTCTGGGGTAAAAATCCTGAAGGGCCCATATTGACTGTCCACTGCGCAATGTGTATGTACTCATCTGTCATCTCCCCCTTCCCGTACGTTTACTCAAGCAATTTAGTATTGCATTTCCGTAAAAGTTGGGGGGCTCACAGGAGACAGACCCAAGAAGCAAGAGGCAGAGTTATTGGGACTTTTAGTCCCTAATATAGGTCAAGCTCCAAAAACTCACATGGTCCCACATGTGAGACACATCGCCCACTTCTCCAATTTGTAATGCAAGCTTTCCGTTATGAAGTCTCAATCTGAGATAACCTCAGGACCAAAACTCAGGTATCGGCACTAGTTTTGAACATTTTCAAACACGCCCCGACCCTATTTAAGACTACATCAACACTACTACGTTTTCATTTTTCAACTGAGTTTTAAACAACAATTAACGATCTCCGTATCAGACATGATCTCCGTCCGTATTTACACAACGTAAACGAAAACGTACATGACCATTTGCATACACTGAGCACGCATGTGCCAGTGTAAACAGGAAGCCAACTGTCTAACGATACTCTGCGGTTGAAAATACAGAAATTTAGAGAAAGAACAATGGCAAAAAGTGGCCTAGACTGACGAGGAGGTGGAACGGTTACTGAAAGTAAAGCGGTACTCAAAAAATATGAAATTTAGAAAAGGTATGTAAACCTACCTAACCAATAATACGGATTGATGCGGGTGTCTGCATAGACTTCCAAAAGGTCTCCTCTGAGAGTTTTCAAACTACAACATGTTCAGCAGAGTTTTCAAATGTCTCAGTTTTAGGGGCTTGGAAATGCCAGAGGAGTGTGAAAGCAAGATATAAAAGTAGCAAAAGATATGCATTTTTATACAAAAACGTATTATATAGCTCTGGACCAAACCTCTGTTCAACTACACTGAGTTATAATAGATTATAGTTTACCTGCCTTACAGGTGATGCAGTTCACCAAACATCACTTTTGATTCATTAGGCAATAAAATCAATAATAATGTTTAACGTCTTTCAGTGGAATCACATCATTATGACATGAAGATGTCGGAGCATGCTGTGACGCACAATTCTAGCATCTAAAATGAGCTGTTTTTATAGTATTATTTTGAAGTATTTTGAGAGGTTTGTTTGAAATTAATGGAACATTACTATGCATTGTGATGAACAGCACTACAAGCAAAGAAACGGCAGTTTAGCATCTAATTAGACAGTACAAACAGTAGCAACATGCAGTTCACTACTACGCACAGGTTCTCTATGCATGTTGAAGACACACACACACATACACACACACACACACGACTCACCCCTGGGGTCTCCACAGTTTCCTGCCGGGTGGCAGAAGCTCCCGTTTGTTCAGGGGAACAATCCCTATGGCTGCCTGCATGATCGTGATGAACTTCTTAAACTTCATCTTAAAATTCTTTAAAACGGCGACAGCCTCACACACAACACACTTCTCTGACTGCTGCTACACTTCCTCCATCACTCATCTTCTCCACGTTTGCGCTCCTCTTCTTCTGCAGCAAAGCCTACAAACTTGTCCTCTCCATGACAACGATGCTACAGCTCTAGCACCTGGAGCGGCGAGGTCCCCGTGGCGGAGCTACTACGAGTCCTGCTCCCAAACGCCGACTCCGACAGATGTCCTTTTGGCTTCCCTGAGCGAGTGAGGATAAAAAGGAAAACAAACGGCCACGTTCCTGCCAGGCAGTGGGCCGGCCGACAAAGAGGATGACAGCACGTCACTCTTACATAATCCTGGAGCTTCTTTGGACATTTCTCTAATGAAAACGCAGCCTGTGCCACCACCACCACCGCTGCTGCTGGGATTCTTGTGGTACTAAGCCCTGACAGATCATGTACACTCCCCGCCCCCTTCTCCCATAATCCCCCATCCAGGCTTATAGTCTTCTCGCCATTCACACCCGGGCAGACCCATCTACTTCAGCCTCACACACCCCTCCACCAGGGCTAACCCCTTATGGCGGTTTACTAGTGACCCAACTAATACTAAACAGGATTAAGCTGTAATCAATCTGCACTTCAAGATTTGAGTGTACACATGGACAGATTTTACGTTTTTCAGAGCAATGTCCCGATGGGACGCTTCATTTAAAATCTGCACTCATTACTTTCTCCAGCTGCTTTAGCACAATCTGTTGATTTCCATACCCTTTCATAATGCCATCACTTAATAAAGACCAACAACTTATTTGTCCGTCTCACAAAATTCAGACCTCCCTCCTGTCTGTGGCACTCTGATTTTGACTGAACACATAAATCCTTGAAAGCGTCTCACAAATATGTAATTTCTAAATAAAAAAGACTCAGTAATTTTCCTAAACAGCTGGGCACAGTAGTTTTTAATGAACGTTCCTCAAACAGGAGTAAATAGTGCATTTGTTGGGGACTATTTTCAGCTACGGATTAATACACATTTGGTGCTCTCGAGAGTATTCAAGTATGTGGGATTGAGCCAAAATGAATATAAAAAGGAACAGTGGTGCAACAGTGGGGATCAAGAAGCTATATCAGGCTTTGGATACACACACACAATATTTGAATAGGTTAACTGTTGATTTTGGCCTTTTCATGCAATTTGTTGACGATAAGAAAAATATAATATAATAATAAAACATCTGGCCGAAAGGCAGGACATCCGGTGGAATTTCCGGCGGCACCGGAGCAATCCTGGGAGTGGAACGTCGTGGATATAGACTAGGCTGCAACTAACGATCATTTTCATTGTTGATTATTCGGTTGATTATTTTCTTAATTAATCGATTAGTCGATTGGTCTATAAAATGGCAATCAATGTTTTCCAAAGCCCAACTTGAAGTCCTCAAATGTCTGTGTTGTCTGTGTTGTCAAATGTTTTGTCCACAACTCAAAAGATAATCAGTTTACTGTCACAGAGGAGAGAAGAAACTAGAAAATATTCACATCTGAGAAGCTGGAATGAGAGAAATGTCTTTTTTTTTTTCCTAAAAAGTTACTCAGACCGATTAATCAATTATCAAAATAGTTGGCGATGACAACTAATCGATTCATCGATCAATCTTTGCAGCCCTGGTTTAACATATGTTTTGCACTCACCAATCCCTTGGCGTGCGCGCCACACCACGGCGCAGATTAAATGTCTATATCTTGTCATCCCGAGTCACCAGTTTAGAGCAGGCTGCCATGTCCTGAGAGAGGTTTGAAATAAATAAAATAGATAAATAAATAAATAGATCTCTGGGGCCTCTTGATGAGCTGCCAGGCAATGCAAACTCCAGACAGGATTTATATTCCAGCTGCTTGGATGTCTGGATTACGGCACGGGATGGTCGTGCCATGAGAGCGGCTGCAGATTTCACTGAGCAGCAGAAATCCCTCAGCACTCAAAACAAGCACGGCTCAAAATTTCAGGGGCATAGTGGGGGGAGGAATATCAAGTGTCTATTTTTAAAATAATGTTGGGAACAACAGCACAAAGGCACCCTGTGCCGTGTGTCGTCTCTGTCAGGGCAGCCCAGATTAGGAGCCTCGTCTGGGCTGAAAGCACAGAGGAGACCCAACCATTAAGCTGTGGAGCATTCACATTCACAGGCGGTTATATCGTAATCCAACACCTTACAGTAAACTCAGAGAGAACACTCAGCCAGACCAAACTGCATGTCGACAGAGGAGGATGTGTATGTTAGAGGATGGATACCACAGATATTTAGAAATGATGTTTGGGTTCAGGTCGGGCTCGGTCACATCAGCGTGATAAGGCATTGAACATTTTAAATTTAAAAAAAGCTTATTATTGGGGTGGGTGTACAAACAGCACACAGATGAACATGTACACAAACACAACACGCAAAGGTACACAATGTGTGAAGGTATCAGCAATCCCTAACCTCCTCCATCGGCCTGTAACGTTTCTGTTTTCTTCAACAATGCGTGTTCTGTATATACAGTAGAGCCGGGGCCATTATTTGTTCAATAATTCATTTAAAATATGAGAATTTGTCAGTGTTTAAAAAAACAAATACACAAAAACAGCTTAAATTTGGGTTGTATGCTCTGTAGTTTTCAGTAAGACCTTATTAAATACATCTGGTATGGCCAGACATGTTCAATACACATTAAAAGCAGTAATGTGTTTTTAGTGACAATGGATGGAATGACTACAGATAATCAGCGCTTGACTCGGAAATGGTGTTTGTTAAAGGCGGCAACAAAAACACATTGAACAATGATGTTAGATAGTTTAAAAAAAAAAAAAAAAAAAACTAGCCGCTTCCTAAACATATAAAGCGTGCCACGCAACGTACTTTAGAAAAAGGCTCTGTTCCAAGGATGTATTTTTAGTTATTAGCATACCAAATGTCAACTGGGATTTGAATGAGATTTTCTTACTTCCAGAACAGAAGTTACACTTTCACTTCTGCTCTCCATAATCTGACCTACAGCCTCTTGTAAAACCACAACATGGTGATTTTAAGTTCTGGTTTATGTCCGGATTAAAAAAAGGTATAATATGCAGTGCTTTCTTCAACAACAAAAAAAAATATTATATATATATATATATATATATATATATATATATATATATATATATATATATATATATATATATATATATATATATATGAATACAAAAGTAGTCCATCTCAATCATCACTTATGAGGGTTGGGCATCGTTTTGATTTTAACAATTCTGATTCCAATTCCGATTTTTGCTTTCGATTCCGGTTCTTATCGATTCTTGAATTCGATTCTTCGAGGGGTGGAGTTGAAACAGCTCACATGCTTTTTCCAACGTAAAATAAAGCCACACTTTAGAGCGCAGCTTAGTGTGCTCCATGGCTGCAACACAACAAGCGCCTGGAAGTACGCTGGCCGCCACAGAAACCAAAACTTGCGCCTGTTAAATTTGGAACCGTTGGTCGGATTCAAAACCAT
The DNA here is from genome assembly GCA_023566125.1 of Zingel zingel. Classification (NCBI taxonomy): domain Eukaryota; kingdom Metazoa; phylum Chordata; class Actinopteri; order Perciformes; family Percidae; genus Zingel; species Zingel zingel. The sequence continues at coordinate 13,278,413 of CM042329.1, read as the reverse complement.
CTTTCCAAACGATTCCAATATAAAAAAATTAAAAAAAACACTTCATTGGAATTGTACGTTTTGAAACGATTCCAAGTTGGAACCGGTTCTCGATGCCCGATCCTACTCATGACCCACTAGAAGTGTGTGGTGGGGTCTAAATCTTCAGAGACCCTGCACTGCCTGTATTCTCCCATTTCTTTTTGTTTTCCTGTGTTTCTACGTGGTAACAAAGTGCCTTTGGGCCCCAGGTTGGTGTGTAACCCCCCAGCCAATAACAGCATGCAGGGTGTGCAACCTGTTGTCATTCCCAACCGCTGCTTTGCCCCTCAGCGTCTCATATCGACACACAAGTTGACACAGAGAAACAGACAGGATGAAGCTCTGCATTCACTCATGTGGCCTTCCCGCATAGGTGTGTGTGTGTGTTGCTTTACAACATAATTACTGCGAAACAATGATACAAGAGAGATTTATTGCTCGGATTACTGCGTTGTACGGCACTCCCTCTCTTCATTCACTCTCGAGCTCGCTCGACCACCGCCTCTCTAAAATGTCAGGCTTTCGTTTAAATACTGTTTCTTCGTACATTGTAACAAGAAAGTTTTATAAACTTGTTGGAACAATTTTAATTTAAAATTGCACAAGTTTAGGGAGAGACCGCAGTTTTTAGCAAACAAGCTCTGATCTACACACACATTGGAAACTACCTGCTCACCACCAAACAACTGCACTCTCATCCAAATTGACAGTGACTAACATCATTCCACTGCACACTCACAGCATCTTCTTTTTAATCTTTCACCGCATGCTTTAAGGCACAAACGCACACATTATGACCTCTACGGAAGTGCAATCAATTTGGTTTGCAAAGAAGGTTGCACGCTTGTGACTTGTAATCATTTCCTAGCCAAGATTTGGAAAACATGATAAGCTTCTTTAATCTTTTGAAACTTCCAGCGATCTCCATTTTCGCCCACGCATATACACTCCCACCAAGCCCTCCCACTTCCACCACTAGATCTGTGATTGTGTACTTTATTTTAGTTTCTAAAGCAAAATTCAGGCTAATATTTATATATATATATATATATATTTTTTTTTTTAAATAGTATCTAGAAATACTTGTAATAATGTTTTTTTTTTTTTTTTTCCAGCTTAAAACTTCATAAACACAAATCTGTATTTCTGATCTGTCAAATCTACTCAGACAAATATTCTGAATGTGAACTGCATCGTACCTGCAAGTCTGGGCTTTTACTTTTTTAAAAAGCCTCATATTTTAATTATGAGAGAAGACACTCTTGTGGCTAATTCCTTTGTGCATGGTTTCACTATTTAATGAGAATGCCTTCTGTTTTTTCCATTGGGGTGGGGGGGGGGGGGGCAAATGTTGCTGGAGTTGTTTGGTCATCTTAATGCTTTTACATAAGCAGTTTGTTTCTCTGGCCCTTGACACTTCCCCACATGTTGGAGTAGCACTGTAGCGCTGCATTACTAAAGGCCCAGGGCCATTATGCAACGTCCATATGCAATGCATGTGTGTGAGCCAGATGGAGGGACACATGCCACTCACAAATCTGTGATGAGAGTGTAGAGAGAGCGTGTCAGTGTGTGCATGGTCCCTACTAGGGCTGCACGATATTAGGAAAATATCTAATTGCGATATATGTATCGCATATTCTCAGAAGGCGAAGCTCTGCTACTTCTGCTACTTGGGCGGAGTGATTTGCTTTGCAGCAAGCCTTTCTGAGAATATAGTTCCCAGTTTGTTTACGGTTAGAAGATGGCTGTGTCTCATGTTACGTTGTTTTTTGTACACGCTGTGACTCTACAAGTCACAACATGTAAATAGGAACATGTTGGCGTTATTTTGTCACTTATTCGGAGCAGTAGGCTAGATGGAACCAGTTACCTGCAGGTTCTGTGCTAGGCTAAGCTACCGGTGGAACTGTCAGACAGCATTACAACACGCACGGACACGAGAAGGGTATGTATCGACTTGTCTTACTCTGGGGGTTACGGTGAATAAGCTAAAGTCCCAATAAGTTGGTGTGTTCCTTTAAGACCATACCCCGGTTACTACTGTGCATGTAAACGCACTGAATGACGGTGCCCCTGCTAAATAGCCTCGGGAAGGAACTTGTTTTGGTGGAACATGTGTACTTCAAAAGTTGTTTTAGTCATGCAACAGAAAACTCAGATTGGACAGATAGTCTAGCTAGCTGTCTGGATTTACCCTGCAGAGATCTGAGGAGCAGTTAACCATAGTCCTCATAAATCCACCGGAGTTTAGAATTCCAACACAAAGAAAGAGGAAGCTAACGGACATCCGGCCGAAAATGAGGGGCATCCAGCGGATGTGGAACGTCGTCGATATAGACTACATTACACTGACCGGTGTTTCTATTATTTTGTACAATCCATTTAAATCAGACGGTAGACCAAATAACGGCAACACTGCTCTGTATACATTAATGCAATAGAATGCAATAGCACCTCAAAGTACATCCTCCAAAATTACCATAACATTTGAATAACCACCTTTCTAAAACAAATACTGCACATTATAACCTTCACGAAGGTAGCATTTATTGCAGGACTGTTGTATTAAGGCTCTGACACACCAACCCGACAGCCGACCGTCGGCAGAAAAGGTGGACGGACTGATCATTCGGCTCCCGTCGGTCCAAAAAGTGCCTCGGAGCTGTGCTATCGTAACCCAAAAAATGAAAACCGGAAATTAAGAACGCGTCACGTGGGTCTGGCTTCTCCCGAATTTCAAAGACGACCATAATGGCGGCTCGTTCGGAACACAATCTCGTATTTTACGAAAATAGTTCACAAAAACGTGTTTCTGAAAATATTTCAAGCAAGAAATAGGCATCTGTCTGTTTTTTGATCAACAAAGGTCAGTTTGAAAGATTTTCGTCAGATTTTGAGAGGCGTTCGTCACGTTCATCCAGCTCGTCATTTCCGGTAAGTGTTTTAACATAAGTGCACTGATTCGCTAGTCAAGGGCTAGCACGCCACCAATCAGATTGGTCATTGGGTCCGACTGCCCACCGGCCGATTCAACAAGTCAAATCGGCCAAGATTAAAGCCGGCGGCACTGAACACACCAAACAGACCTGAGTCACCGACCTCGCCAGACTGTCTGACAGCCGATAATTGGGTTGGTGTGTCAGCACCTTTAGACTGCATTAGTTTTAGCTAGGTGGTGTATTTTATAGTCTGTGATTGTACCTAATAAACTGGCAACTGAGTTTATCATAAGGTAGGGTTGACTAAATATTAGTATGAGGCAATATGAATTACAATGTACATTAAAATTCAATAGAACCACAAACTGCCTCCAACATGATGCAATAGTTTCAACAAAAACTGAATACAACCTTCATAAAGATTACCAATGGATACATGTAGCCTAGTTGAGTAATTTAACGTTAGCTACAATGTTACCCCATAAAATATAGTGGCGGGAAAGTAAAAGCTCACAAAATGGAAGTGTAGTATTTGAGTGAAAATTATTTTTGGATACTCTATTAAAGTTACACCTCTTGAAACTACATTTGGCTGTCCAAAAAAACGGTAACAACACACACTGAATACACGATAGCTTTCAAACAACAGTACAATGCTAGCCCAGCCCAGCCCAGCATCTCGTGTATTTACACTGTCTGGGGCTACAATGCAAGACTGAACAGAGGACACACACTAACTGCAACGCTGGGGGCCGAATACACTGTAGGTAATTTCGCGTTCGGTTACTAGTCTGAAAATAACAGACTGCTGCCTTTAAGAGCAAGATAAAAATGTTCTTTATTACTTTAATTGCCCATTTAATCTAATATTTCTTTAGTATGCATCAGTTCAATGCCCTAATATGGTAGCCTAACGAGCGAGACGAAACACGGTGAAAACATGTCGACATTCAGGACGAACATTACACGATCAACTTACCAGGTGAAACTCCGTCTGTTTCCTGTTTTTATGTGACCAGAGCAGATTAATCCGAAAAGTAGAGGTGGAAGTGAAGTATGCAGAGGAACACGAGGGTTTCAACGGGACGAAATGTTTGTGGCTATTTTGGTTTGGTCTGATCTAAAATAAAGTGACTTCCTGGTTCTCGCAGGTATGTGGGCGTGCTTTACAACTGCAGGTGTGTTGTGTGTAGAGCTGCAAGCCGAGTGTAGTTCCAACATGTGACACCCTTTGGGTGCGGAACAAGGTGATGACCTTATACTTTTTTTTTTACAGTTTATGGTGAGTCACCCATCCTGGTACTTGAACGTGACTCAGTTCAAATTAAAATGTGGTTTATAAAAAAATGATAGAAAACAATCAACAAGTGGTGAACGTGATAAATGATAACGATGAATATCAATGATAGATGTGTTAAAAAAGACACACACACACACACACACACACACACACACACATTGTGCGTATATGTGAATTTATCACAAGTAGGCAAGATTTTTCACATTTAAAACCACAATCTCTGTATCTAAATGTTTCACATATGAAATGGTGAATGTGAAAACATGTCAAATGTTTGACAAAAAAGTAAGCCATGGTGCTATAGCCAAGACAGAAGAATTAACAATGGGACATCCCATTACCAAATGTGCATTTGGTTGCATATGGTTTTAAGTCTAAATTATTATTATTTTTTTTACTGTAGCGTGTTTCTTTAAAGCATACATATTTTTTTCATATTCACATTGCTTGCATCGCTAAAAGAAAAGTACACTTTGCTCTTGTAGGGACATCAAGCTCAACTTGGCCCTGCAAGATCTTTCTTTCTTTCTTATCACCTCAGTTTCTCAACTTGCTTTTCTAAAATTCATACAAATCACTTTGAAAACCAATGCAAATATTCACTGTTAGTACTGACAGCAAAACATATTAACCAAAGGGTTCGTGTCCCCTGTGCACACATTTGTTCTATAGCTACTAATGTAGTATACATGGAACATGGTACAAATGTAAAGCAACAGTGGGCTGGGATTTTGCTGCTCGTCTGACTGGTTTAACCGCTTCAGGTTTAGACCCTCTATCACACCTGGTATCAGGAAACAGAAAAGCCCAGTAAAAGCTGCTAACGCTGCAATTTGTTGTTTTCAGAATGAAACTCGACTCTGCCTTAGCTCTGATCCTCACAATAAGAATTTCAGTAAAAGTCATGGTGCATCTGAAGAAATACGATGGACGAAAGGAGAAACAAATTAAAAGTTAAATCCCCTAACAAATTCTTCAGTAATATTGGCAAATATATTTCCTTACAGTGATATGATACATTTTTAAGTTTCACAAAATGGGAATTTGCAACTAAAGTTCCAGTTAACCAGCTACTTCACAATCACACATTAAAACAGGGAATAAATGAATGTACTTTGTTAATTTCCACCTCTGGCAGATGTTTTCATCTAAATCAGATTATCCTAAATCCTCTTGCAGTAACTTGCAGTGTTGGCTTCACACTATGCTCTGTAAAGCCGGCTGTGGGCACAGACAGACACAGGACATTTACTGCACATTAGAAATGACATTGAACCACTCAGATAGAGTCACATTTTATATAAAATAGGATGCACAAACTATATTTAAATTTTGATATTATCTAGATCATGTGTCAAACTCAAGGCTCGCGGGCCGAATTCGACCCCTCGCAGATTTTGATCCGGCCCGCTTATCAATTTAGGTTCACAATAAATTTGTGGCCCAGGAAAGACGGGAAACTGCATTTACGCGGAATTCAAAGTAGAATTTGGCAGCGTTGCCGGCTTTGATACTTCTTAAAATCCCACAGAACCAGGTTTGCATATTCAGGCTGTAAAGCAGGTTGTTGTGAGTTGGCTTTCAAAAATGCAAGCTTTATTTTCTAACCTCTATGATGGCTAAGAAACTTTTTTGTGGAGTTTTTTTAGGGCTTTATGTCGACCAAACTGTAATTATATGAGACATCATAGGCACGGGAAGTGGGGGTGCTGCAGCATGGTGGCGAAGTTTTAAAACTGCGATGACAATAAAATGATAGCTTATAAATATCTCGGGTTGTTGTTTCTGTTCCACAACATTTTGTATGTCATGTTTGGGGACATACTGTGTCGTTTGCAGTAGGCCCTATGTTGGGATATAGTTTGTACGCACCATCAGCTCAGCTTTACTTCATGGAGGGGAGGGGCAGAGGTAGAGTGGTCTGCAGAATACAGAACCTGTGTAACATAGTATCTTTAGTCTCTACGTGGACACCCCAGCACCCTCTGCCGAAATATCTTCTTGCGCCTCTGTGAGACATGTAACAATACAGTTAAAGATATTTTACTTATTTGAAATAAAAGCAGGTCAATAAACTTAACATGTTTGGCTCTTGATGCGATTCTCATTCTCCATTGTGGCCCTTAGAGAAACTGAGTTGGACACCCCTGATCTATAAGTTAGGACAGGGCACAAGTGCAAAATAAAGGATCACCATCTACGGTTTCCTCTTTCTACAGTCTATGACTGTCATTGATGCGCCCTCCTGTGTTTAAATACAATATGACAACTGATGTGGACGTTTGTTTACACAGTCATTTATTTTCCAAAATGTTGGAATTATAATTCTCAAAACAATTAATATTTAAGAACATCAAATATAAATTTATTTCACAGATACAAGTTCAAAGTATTGCTATAATACAGTTGTAGGCCTGTAAATCCCTTAAAAGCACAGAGCTTTGAAACTTTTGAAGGCATGTGGACAAATGGAAGACAGTTGACATTATGTACATTATTTACCTCCAGCACCCAAAACACTTTATAACAGGCATTAATGTTATAACAAAATAAATTTTGAATAAATGCCAGTGAAGATGAAATGTACACAGGGATGCATGAAAGGCCAAGGACTGAAAACTGTACAGCGGGTTGCTGTAGTAATAACAGGAAAAATATGTCATTGTAACATGAAAAAAAATATTTAACGAAAAACTGTCATGGTGACGTGCTACGTGTCCGGAAAAAAAAAAATGTACAGAGAATATATAATAAATTTATAATTGTGTAGCATTAATATATTGTTTTATGCAAATTGGGACTCTAAAATCTATTATACAGAACGTTTATAAGGGTATAAACACTGCATCACTCATGAATATATGAATGTCTCCACAGATTAATCTTTCATTCAGATTCCTGACACCAGAATGATCTCAACACGGCTCTATATAATTATATGATTTCAAAAATAACCGCATAGTTTTGCCTGTCGCTAATTAAGTTACAATACAATCTTTCTTCAGGGATCCAGCCGCTGAGAACATTTGAACATTTTCACAGAAATTCCGACATCCAAGAGTTTTTTTTGTTAGCACTGTTGTTAACTTAGCAGCAAAGTGCAAACAACAGGAGAAGAAACCTCTTCATAGTGTTTTATATTAACAGAGTGCTTCAGTGATCACAGAAATACAGACTGTATCCCCATCTGTTAATAATAATGGGATTTCTACAAAAGAACCAGTGGCTTGGCTTTCGTTTTATACTTTGACTCAAAAAAGGAAAGTCGCAGAGGCACAGAGTGATGCTCACAATGAAGAAACGGACATCAACATGTTAGCTATAGTTTGTGTCACATTTACACTGTTGTGAGGTCCTGATGTCTCCCCCACTGTGGGACCGGGAGCTCAAAGGTCAGAAGTCCAGGCAGCTCCTCACTAGAAAACAAAAAAAACAAAACAAAGGACAAGAGTTGGTGTTAAGAGTCAAACTAATTAAGAATTATACATTTACAAACTAGACACAGATGGAACGGGCCTACTGGGCAGATAGACTCTGGTTGAAGTGACTGATGTTATTATTTCTCCTTGGAAAGTCAATACATACAAAGACAATACATCCAATCCCAGTTGGGTACAGGTGCAGAACAAAAATAGCATGCAAAAGGAAAAAGAGAGTAGTTCTGGGTGCTGACAAAGTATCAGAGCTCAGGCCAGGTTTGGTTTTGAAATGATTTGCAACAAAATGCTTAAATCTTAAGAGTTGGAAAGTTAGAAAAGCCAGTTGTTTTAAATTGAAAGTTGTCAAAAATTGGAATTTCTGAACCTTATAAGCATGGAAGAAGCTGCATCATCCCTGTCATATCTGGATAAGGGAGGGAATGGCTTATGGGTCACAATAAGAGTTATTCCTGAACTCACCACGCCCTCCTCTCTTTGCAATATGACAAGGTTCCTGTTGTCATTGCTGTGGACCAAGTTCACGCGGCGATACACAGGTAAGAGCTAATGACGTTTATTCTTTGGCGTATGATTTAGTTTAGGGACATTTGTATAGAAGTGTGTTGTTTGTACGATGTTCATTGTGTCTATATTTTATAGTTCTAGCTATGTTTTTATAACATAATATAACTATGTACAGCACTTTGTTCAGCCTAGGTTGGTTTTAAATGTGCTCTATAAATAAATTGACTTGACCCTTGTGTTGTCTTCCTGCCGACAATGCAACTTTTTGGTTTTCTACGTTTTGGCCATCTTTTTCAACACTTTTGACGCTTTTCCTGATGTTTTAGTTACTTTTTCCCGAAGTCTTTTGTCACTCTTTCCGAACATTTTGATCACTTTTTTCAACCTTCTTTTATACATTTTTTCTTCAAATACTATAAAATTGAATAAAACACCCACATTTAATAAAAGTAGTGAACTGATCAATTATTTTACTTGTGAAAAACTTATGGCACTATCCACATTATTTTTTGTGTGACAATTTGGTTGAAAGAAACCCAAATTTCTGATATAAGGAACTTTGTTTTTTCTTCACATGGAAAGAGAAGACGGAATGTTGCCTTTTAGAAATTTTGGAAGTTTGCTATATTCAGTATGTGGACTACCTCACTCTTTCCTTTGCAATTTGTATTACATTACTGCTGATCAATTTCCAAAACGTTCGGCAGCGTTTAATTTTTTTTCAAAGTGAATTTTATCAATGTTTCTTCTCTACCCTTCAGGCAGCAAAGACAGGTCGTCTATCAAAGGGAAGAACATCATATATATTTTAATGCTCAAGCAAGTTTCATGTTATCGACATGTTGATTTTCATACCTTACTGAAACGACTGAAAACCAGTGGCAGCCTGAAAGGAAGCAAACAGATATTCCAATATTTAAAACACTAAGGCAGCTTTGGAAAATGGTCAGCAGTAAGGTGTATGCAATTAGTAACTGATTGGGTAAAACATGCAATTTTACAACACTGTTATGAACCTTTAAATAAATACTAAAAATATAACCATGGAGTCAAGAACACCTCTGTCCTTGTGATTTAGACTGGACTTTATTCTATTTATGAGGTAAGCGGTTAAAAACATCTGGGAACGTACAGGTCAATCTCTCTGAGCAACCAGTTAAAAATAAGAGTGAAGAAGAGAAACGGCTGTCAGATATGATCAAGGCCTAGATTTTTGTCTTTCACACTCGCTGTAGTTTTTGAATCCCTCTATCTTCTGGCAGAGGCTTTGAGATCAGATTAACTCCGACGTCTGCAAGCTTCCCACAGAGCCTGAATACAACTGCTTAATGTGAGCAGCTTCATATAAGCCTGATTGAGGATTTTGTGGTTATATAAGATAAGGGCTGTTGGAGAAGGAGATTCATTTGGTGTTTCTCAGGCTGACACAGATGAAAGGACTGAGGAGGCTAAAGAAGAAAGTTCCAGGAAGATGTGAGAAATTACATGCTGGGGTAGCGGCAAGGGACAGGCAGACAGATGTCAGCATATAATGCATATAAGGACTGTTGGATGAAGGATTCCCTTAGGCTACGTGTTTCTATTTTGGTTATTCATTGTGTTCTGCTGAGGTAAATCTGAGTCATCATAAGGCAGGCTTTTTCCTGCACAGAGGAAATTTTGGCGCCACCCAAAGAGGTTTTTAGCCAGCACCAAAGGAAAATTACCAGTGCCAAAACGATAAGAATTGAGAGAAAGGTAGCAATTCAAATCCTCTCCGAATTTGTTCAATAGCAGTTTGCCAAACAACCGTTGAACAAGCTGAACTTGAATATGAGCGCTTATCTCAGTTTAAGTTGTATAGGACTGTCCCCATGATTTTAAATGTAGTATTTAAATATTAACATTTTTTTTAAGCAGTTTTGTTAATTAGGATTTTATTTACTTGAGCATAAAAGGCATTTTTGTTTATCAAATTGTCAGAAATAACGAATGCAAATGCATAGATTCCTGTCAAATAAGTTAACAGACTCATTGTCTTTATTGTAGGGGGACCGATCATGTTTGCGGTGTTGCAAAGACTGTTTTTGGTACTAGAATAATAAAAATCAATTGCTTTTTCAATCCACTAGATGGTGCAGTTGGGTTTTTCCTATTAAGAATGTATCTTTTTAGATAAAACAGATGGTGACAAAGTTTTTCTTTGGGGACAAAATTTGAAATAAATAAGAGAGAAAGGTAATAAATTGCTATCTATATCTATCTATCCATCCATCCATCCATCCATCGTGACATAAGTATCGTGATAATATTGTATCGTGACAAAAGTATCGTGATAATATCGTACCGTGACAAAAGTATCGTGATAATATTGTATCGTGATATAAGTATCGTGATAATATCGTATTGTGACAAAAGTATTGTGACAATATCGTATTGTGACATAAGTATCGTGATAATATTGTATCATGACATAAGTATTGTGACATAAGTATCGTGATATTGTATCGTGACATAAGTACCGTGATAATATCGTATCATGCCATAAGTATCGTGACATAAGTATCGTAATAATATCGTATAGCGGAGCCTCTGGTGATTCCCACCCCTATTGTAATATTACAAAAATGTTGTATTAGCTTATTAAAAAAGTCTTAATATGTTGAGAATAACCTTACCATTTGTGAATTGTAGAGTAAGTAACAGGTGAGAGGTGTCTTTCTTGCCCACAGTTAAATGACATGATTGATACCACTTGTAAAAATGGAGAGTGGTGTTTATCTTTTCCAACTCTCTGCAGGAAAGTGAATAAATCTATTTTCCAAAACCAGGGTGGAAGGGTTTTAACATGCAGTTTCTCCAGCGGCCCTTAAAAAACTCCTAATTTCTCTCTTGAAATACAAGTTTTTCAAACATTTGCTCACAACACTATGCTTCAATTAAAGATATTACAGCTTAAAGAGAGGTATGTTTGGGCAAACTGTTTAATATACATATACTGTATATAACAGGAGTTTCAGCCACTCTGCCGTGGTGTTTGTTAGTAATTAAAAGGATAAGGTTGGTGATATTTTATATATTTTCTTGGGGCTGAAAGCCACAGAGAGGATCGGAAAGTCAGACAATATTAAGAGACGGACTACCACATTGTTGATTTTGGTCTTTTCATGGGATTTGTTGACAATAAGATAGTATAGAATACATTTTTTTTATGCATAATGTATAGGCTTCTATAAAACATTTCATACCAAGTAGACGTCCAGTTCAGACTCTGATTGGCTCCTGCTGAGAGACGGCAGAGGATCATCCAGAGCAATCGTTGAACTGGAGGCTCGCCGCTCCTCACTGCAACATAAAAATACAAGTCAATGTAGTGTAAAGATGTAAATGAGCACACTAAGTTTGTGGTTTCTGCTTATAGCTCCACTTTTTATTACATTTTGTTCTTCAGGAAAATGCTAACTTACAGTAGGTCATTTGTAATCTGGTGAGTCTCGACTTCAGTCAAGAATCAAGGATAAAAGTAAACCTGAATTTCAAAATAAGACTGTTTTTCTAAATGACACAAAAAACAGAAATGAAGCCCACACACGTTTTCAGATTATCCTAAATAGACCTGTAACAATTATTACAAAATTGTCTAATTGTCTTATTTTTTTACATAATCACTGTTTCTTTGTTTAAAGCGTAACTCTCACCAAAATGCAACCTAGGGTCTTTTTGTGAATATACCTGAGTCAAACTTTTGTTTAAAAGCATAATTAGGACAGAAGTGCCACTTTTAAGATTCACCATATTCTCATTTTTTGGTCAAATGGCCTTTTGAATGGGAGTGCTAGGGACACTTTTATGCTAGCCTCATAATCGCTATTTTTAAAACATTAAGAAGGCTCGATACAACATGAAACTCGAAGTATCACCAGGGGCTCTACACATGAACTCGAGCATTGAGAACATTGTGTACACAGAGTTTACAAAAAAGAAAGGTTTTGAACAACTCACTTTAGCAGTTGTTGTTTCCGCTTGCTGCCATCTTGCCAGTCAAAAAGTGTCGATCTCCGAATGCGAATGAATGGACTCCATAGGAGGAAATGTCATTCTTATATGAGGCTCCTTTTTCAACTACAAGGTCAATATTGATTTTCACTAACGACAAAACAACAAATTAGGAGCTTTCCATTTTTACTCTCCTCCCTGTTACGTTGTATTCGGAGATCGACATTTTTTGACTGGCAAGATGGCGGCGAGCGGAAAAACCAACTGCTAAAGTGAGTTGTTCAAAACCTTTCTTTTTAGTAAACTTTGTGTACACAAACAATGTTCTCAATGCTCGAGTTCATGTGTAGAGACCCTGGTCATACTTTGAGCAAAGTTTCATGTTCTGTCGAGCCTTCTTAGTGTTTTTAAAATAGCTATTTTGAGGCTAGCATAAAAGTGCCCCTAGCACTCCCATTCAAAAGGCCATTTGACCGAAAACGAGAATACGGTCAATCTTAAAAGTGGTGACTCTGTCCTAAATATGCTTTTAAACGAAAGTTTGACTCGGGTACATTCACAAAAAGACCCTAGGTTGCATTTTGGCGAGAGTTACACTTTAAGTGTTCTCATCTGTGTATGTTTTGGTTGCATAGCCAATCACATTATGGGGACCAGTCCTCCAAAATCTGACATTTGAAACATCAGCTGCAGAAAAAGGATTGATTTACAAGCCAATTTCTGATAAGTTAAGTCAGTTTGACATATTGTTTGCATGTGCAACGTGACATCATGACTTCGCGTAAACATACACGCCACTTTAAATACACAACAATAAATTGCTAACATTAGCTAAAGTCTTACGGCGTATGACTGGTAAGTGTTGATTTTGTTTGACGTGCCTAATTGTAATTACAGTATATAAGTTATTTTTGGTCGGACTATACATTTTTATTATTATTATTATTTCATTTGTTAGTTGTTGGCAATAGACCCTAAACATGTTCATAACAACAAAAATGAGGGGGGGGGGGGGGTTGTACAGTTAGTTAACATGTTTTATTATAATAAAGTGGCGTTGTTTACTTTACTTCAAAGGCTGTGTACCTGGGTTACTACATTATCTGGGTCACATGACAGTGATATGAAAAAAAATCTCTGAATTCATTCAAAACTTGTAATGAATAAATAAATATTTTTAAATTTGACTGAAAGAGACAATTATATGGTCAAACGTAATTATGTCTGGGAAAATTAATTGAACCGCAAGATTTGGATTATCCAATCCTTTTCTGTTCTGTTCTGCTCAGTTCAATACCTAGCATCGTGCTTTTTGTGAATGTGAAGTGATCGAACAATCTTAACTTTTCTAAATTGCTGGAAAGCTAACTTAGCTGAGATCTGACAGCTGCATGCGTAACGTACCTGTTTTCAAGGTATTCTTCAGAATCTCCAGTGGACTTGAAAGAAACTCTCGGAAGAAGGTCCGGTTGCCTGGAGGAACTATTCACTGATGTAACAAGCAAATCATCAATCAGTGAATCAAGCAAAGCCTCCCCGAAAACATCGCAAAAAAAATGTTTGCTCAAATATCATGTTCAATGCTATCCTAAAGCTCACAGGTTCCATCCAGGTTGTCCATGCTTTGAGCCTTCTTCTCCTCCTTCTTCTCCTCCCTCTGCGGTGACAGAAACTCCTGAGAGGCTGACTTCCCTGCGTAGAGGGAACTCCTCTTCCTCTTTGAGGATGCTCCTCTTAAAGCTGAGAGACACACAGAAAGAGTGGTTTTTAAAAAGAGAAGCTCACTAATCTCAGAGTACAGGAGTTATGTTAGCTCAGCGACTTACGGTGAATCTTTTTAAATACGGTCGAGCCCATGAATTTCAGAAATCTGTCCGCGTAAAAACTGGGCCTGTGCACCGACACCGTGTCCTGGGAAGCAAAGGATGCTGTCAGATATAAATACGCACACACACACACACACACACACACACACACACACACACACACACACACACACACACACACACACACACACACACACGCGCGCAGATACATATGCATGTAGACATTATAAAAAACCTGCAGGTAAGGAGGAGGATGGGGACTTACTTACCCCGTCGTGTACAAGAGCTTTCCAGGAGTGTTCCACCTTCTTGATGAACCTGCAATCACGAATTAAAAATACATGAATCTTATAGAAACTGTGTGTCTATGGAGCCTGGTGGCACACTCCAGACTCTCCTGACATATGTCTATGGAGTCTGGAGTGACAAAATGTAAGTGATCGTGAAATGGTAAAAGGTAAATGTTAAGGCGCTGATTAAAAATGTTTGGGATAGAATATGACAGGCAAACACAAAAGGAAATATAAAAAATATAAAAAACTACTGTGTGTGTGTGTGTATGCGAGTGCGTGTGTGTTACTGTGAGCTTACCTGTAGGACTGAAGGATGTCGATGATTCCTAAAAAGATGAGAAGGTTCTCGTCTTTATGTTTGGCAGGAATTCCACCCAATCTGAAAAAAAGAAAGAAAAGAAAGACGTGTTAATCAATATTACAGAGTAACAGACCTCAACGTGTTTGGTGAAATAGTTAAATGTGTAGCATATACAGTACAGCTGCCTTTTAAAAGTCTCGTATTGTTGCTAGGGTGCCACCATCAGGAAAATCATCACCATAATCAAATATGTGTCAGTTGGACCACATCATGCGATTATGCAAACTTTGACAACAGCGAGTTTTTGTTCATGGGAAAGCAGTTTGTGTAAGAGTACAGAAGAAAAAGCAGAATAAGAGTCTTTGAAACTAAAAAGAGAAAAGAGCTGCATAGAGAGATGAGAGAAACACAGACAGACCTCAAACAAACCTAAAATAGCATCTTAAAGCCATCCCTCCACTCTATCAAACATCTTGAGTTGGTTTGGAGATCATAATCTGTAACGCAGACGGCTACCAAAAGATAACCATTAGCCCTACTCTCAGGTAGCTGCAAAGGAACGCCAATATAAAACCAGGCTGTGAAATGTCATGTTTCAATCTGTATTTTCCCATATTACATGCCCTCCAAAGCCAAAAAAGCAAATAAATAGTGTTTATCAGGGATAGACCGATAATCGGCCCTTGCCGACTATCGGGGCCGTTTTTTGACAGTTTGCAGATTATCTGTTTCAGTGTTTTATTTTCCTGATAACCGATGAAGTTAATTAATTAAAAAGTGTGCTACTCGGGCACCTGGATATCTCAGCTGGTAATATATAGAAATTTACTCCTCGACGCAGTAGGCCCGGTGTTTGACTCCGACCTGCAGCCCTTTGCTGCATGTCACCCCCCCCTTCATGTCTTCAGCTGTCCTGTCAAAATAAATGGCCAAAAAAAATAATCTTGTGCGCTACTTTGGCCAGCTCTGTGTCTGTCCCTCTGCTTCGGTTTCACTCACCACTGAGTCCGACTTAATGTCCCGCCCACAACACTATCTGACTATCTTTTGCTGTGTATGATGTTGAAAGCTTCTAATTCATTGAATAATTGCTTAAAGCATTTAAACAAAGTTTTGTGTTGGATTTTGTAACATTCCAAAATCTTAATTTTGACTTAAAAGATTTTAAATTTTCACTGTTAATGTGTATCGGTTCCAAATAATTGGTTATCGGTTTCATAAACTACTAATAATCGGTATCGGCCCTGAAAAACCAGTATCGGTCGATCCCTGGTGTTTATAAAAGAAGAGAATTGCAAAAAAGTCTCACGTGTCGTCATCAGCCACCGGTTCGGGGGCCTTTGCGTTCCCCTGGATGGACTCGAGGGCGGTGGAGTAGAGGACTTTCTGTCCTCGCCTGCTGTCAAGCCGGTTTTCTCGGCTCAGCGGCTTCCGGTCAGAAATGTGAATCCCCAGCAGCAGACTGTAATCCATGATCTTAAAGCTCTCCAGGACCTGACGACAAGCGGAAACTGAACATAAGCAACTCCAGCAATTAAACTCAAAGTTACAGTTACGCACATTAAGACAACAGCTGTGTCTTCATTTGGGGGTTGAAGTCATAATGGGTTGACAAACCTGTCCCATTTCTACAATGTCATTTTAATGCTTATCTTTTGATATGTTGAGATCTTCCAACTCTATTTCTACCGTAATATTAAAGCTAATGGATAATGGCATCTATATTTATTAGATTAGATTTAGTATGTGGAATGGAATTAGGACACACAATGTGACATTACACCTGGCTTTCAGGTCTGGAGATGTGGGACACTGCTTATCAAGCATGACCTCTGAACTCCCTGTACTGCAGGGCGAGACAAAAGACAACTTCTAAGGCAGTAAATGGTCTTAAACTGTCAATATTTTTGGGATATTATGTCACATTCTAGGCTTTTGTGCAACTCTTTTACTCAGAGATATTATCTATTTAATAATGAGTAGCTGGTAATGTATTAAAACAAGACAAGAAGGGTAAAATAACACATAAATGGAACTTTGTTTTTCTAACCGCCCACAGTAAACCTTGCTTCAACAAGCTGTAAATTAAGCTCTCCAACACCCGAGCAGGTCCCAGTTAAAGGGGCTAAACCTGGATCTGCAAACCAAAAGAATAAGTTGGTACAGTACAGCATAAGCCTCATTCCCTCCCTGACCATACCCTGACGTCATGAAGTAACTCCTGTAAACAAAGAGGCCATTACTTTCGACTGTGTTACCTAATACACTCACTGAGGTCGTGCAAAGAGGCCCAATAAGAGCGCGTTACGCCCAGACGGGCCAGTGTGAGCTCCAGAGTCCAGCTGCTCAGCCCGATCACAAGAGTCAGGTGCTTTGCTGTAATCCTCCATCAAGTGACCATTGTTGTTTCACACTAACAAAATAACAGGCAGGCGTTAATGAGGCCGTCATAACAGCTCTTCCAGCGAAGAGAGCGTTGCTCATGGAAGTGGGCTGTCATGGTTGTATAATGTTATCTAAGTGGGGGGTGCCGTGATCACTGGCTGAATTCAGTTCAGCCTGTCGAAAGAAAGATTTTAAACCCACTGTGAGCGGTTTTAGTGCTGAAACGATAAAACTATAAGTGCTTCTTTTATATCATTGTAAATTTAACATCTTTGAGTTTTGGATTGTTTGTCAATAGACATTTGAATACATCTCCCTGAACTTTGGGAACATGTGACTAAATTTCACAATTATTGCCATTTTTCTTTTTAGAAAAAAGGGATTTTGAAATGATTTGATAATGAAAATAATAATCAGTTGCAGATCTAGTCCGATTCAAAATAACATAATATAAATGTAAACATAATTGCATTCTACTACTTAGTTTTCTTAAATCAAATACCTTGATACTGTCTCTAAACTCAGTAGCAGCAGATATTCAGGGGCTGCATTTCATAACCCTTATTTGACAGCTCCGCAACTCCTCGGTCCTCAGCTGAACCCTAAGTTGTTCTGTCCCTCCTCGGTGAAGGCCGTCTCAAGCGAGTAACGGGGAGGGATCACCGAGGAGCTATAGGCGAGGATACACGAGAGCAGCCTTCCCAGAAGCCGTGCAGCTGAAAGAGTTGCTAACTCCGCCCAAAAACAGTTGACGAATTCATGTCACGCTTCACAGGAAAGGACGTCTCATGCCTCTAAAACACATTTGCTCGTTGGGTCTCTCCCGTACCTCCTCGGTGGGAGGGACTAAGACGTGAGGAAGGGAGGCAAGTGGATGACTCAAGGAGGCAATTTAAGGGTTATGAGATGCAGAATTGGTCCCCAGGGATAAATCCTTATCATTTTTAGGACACTTGGGCTCCAGTTTGAGGTTGAAATTCTTACCAACACTTTGAACCCTGAAAACTGATCTTAAAAACTGTTTAAAAAAAACTCAATGCCTCTATCACCCTGCTATGAAGACTAATACCAGCTCCAAACAAACGGGATCAACGTAGATAAACAGTTGCGTGACCAGAGACGTTACAAACCCCGGGTAAACGGCGAGGTTGTTGTGTTTTTAGCGGTTCCTACCGTAATTCTAAACCGAAAAAGTGTGCCTGTCAGTTGGGTACAGAGCTCGGCGTGAGCGTGGGCTTTTATGACTGTCAATATAGCCAGCATTAGGGCTGGACGATATGGAGAAATCAAATATCACGATATTTTTGACCAAACACCTCAATGTTGATATTGCAACGATTTTGTAAGGTTGACAATTGGTGCTTTCACAAAATATCGTCCACATTTAGATTTTAGATAAATAACCATCATAATGTGGATATAATGTCTAAGTGGTTAAAGGCAAATAATAGAACAGCTAGAACAGTCTGGTAAGTTCAGAAAATGACACCACTTTACTGTAATGCAACCTTTGAAACCAGGAAAAGACTAAACTTACCATGTAACGATATTCAAATTCTTCAAAATCTAAGACGATATCTAGTCTCATATCACAATCTCGATATAATATTGAAATATTGCCCAGCCCTAGCCAGCATCTAACGTTAGCTACTCCTCTGTGCTGTGAAGATGTCTGGCTATGTGAGACAAGCGTCTAGCAACTTTGTTGGATGCTCTCTGGATGAATGTGTACTGCAGTAACAGTTTTAAACACTAGCTGTCAGTATTACATATTGCACCTTTAAGTCACATGTGGAACTGATTTATGCAAAATTTTGTAAAATGAATAAGGTTTACAGAAAGATAAGTGGAAATGTCTAGCAGAAACAATGGCCGTAATCCTGCATGCATTTTTAAATACAGATGACATTTGAAATATGATGCTTTTTAGAACAGAACAGCCATTCTATTATCCAGATAACCAACATCACCGCTAATAAATATAAGATATTGATGTGAACACACCCGACAGTCCCTCTGCAGGGTCTTCATCAGAGCACTGTAGGTGTCGGGGTCGAAGTGCAGGCCCTCGTGCATCTCCTGGAAGTCCAGGTCTTTGAACGTGGGCGAGGACTTGAGGCGCTCTTTGCGGGAGGCACGGCGTTTGTATGAGGAACCCTTCAGGTCGTACTTGTAGTGCATGTTGATGGCGCGCGGCAGCACATTGTTCATCACCACCACGCGGACGGTGACGCCGCCGCACTGGATGCAGTAAAGGCCGTAGAACTTGGGCAGCAACGTCCTTGGGTTCTGATTCAGGTTCTACAGTAACAGAGACAAAGCAGGATTTTTGTTCAGGATAATATGTTAAATGGAAGCGTAGAGACATCACTGATGCTATTGTTTGGCTTGTTACCAAGTCAAACTGTCAGAGCATCGTAATAAGAGAAACTTGAATTCTTGGCCAAACATAGTTCACTGGGTTTTTGCTATGGTTTTGAGATGTGTAGGCCCATTAATTATTTTATTTTATTTATTTATTTATTCAAGACAGTGCACATTAATGAACAATCAATAATGAACATTTCTGTACAGACCGTTAATGAACCAGGTTATAGCATAAATGCAAATTTTCACCTATAGTCCCGAGGCAGGAAAACAACAACATACAAGCTAATGCAACACAAAAGAATATGACAATATACAATATCAAACAAAAAACACATTAGCACACATTCAGGCAGATTACATTACATCAATAAAATTTGTCAAAATGATGACATAACTGGGAACTTATAAGAAGGTGTTTAAGGTGCCATCAAATCGACTTCAGAGAAAAATCTAAGGCCTGATTAGAAGTAGACAAAAAGGAAACTGCAACTTAAAGTCTAACCCAAGACACATTTTAAAACATGTAAAAATGACTGTTATGATTCATATTTTTATTTAACATGGATTTCCGAAATCTGAAAAAAGGCTGGAAGCACATCTACTATTTCTCCCTCATTGAGAAATCATTGGATCTGTCAAATCAATGATTTGAGAAATCATTGGATCTGTCCTGTCACTGTTCCGCTGTTTGACAGTTGAAGGCGCTAAGGCACAAAGGAATGTAGTAACGCACCGACAAATGGCATGAAGAAGAGGACGGCAAGCTAGCAAACACATGTAAACAATGCAGCATTTAAAATATTCAAAAAAGTTTTATGAGGAAGGAATTGCATTCAATACGTTTGTTAGACCTTACACGCAGTGTTTTTGATGAGTTACACTGATGGTGCGTTGTCCACTGTCATCGCATTAACACGCTTCCCATTCATTGTCTATTTGAGTAGCCGGGCAATGCATTCTGGAAGCGTCACCTTGACTTTCAAGAAGCATGGTGTCAAGTTGCCTGCTCCTTTTTTTGCATAAAATTGAGGTCCAGGCTACTTTATGCAAGTCAGGGGCATCCGGCTCAACACGCTGCCTCTCGAAAACTCACGAAAATCTTCTAAACTGACCGTTCTCGATCTACAAATGAAGACAGATTCAGCAACTACATAGCTTATTTCTCGCATAAAATGCTTTCTAAAACACATTTTGGTGTACTAATTTCGTAAAATATGAGAAAGTTTACAATCGAGCTGCCATGTTGATCTATTTTGAAATCTGGAAGCAGACAGCCCCACATGAAGCATTTGTCCAATCAGGTACAGCCATCGCGGTTGTAGGAGGGTGTGGCCTGTTTTCTCTGCTTGTCAGTGGTCATTGAAGAGAAATTGAAAACTGCAAGTGGCGAACCCATCAAGCACCCACTGCTCCAACTCCACAGGGCCACATTATGTCCAAAATGTCACTTTTTCACACTTTGCTACGTATGTCTGTGTGCTGCTGTTAAACATAGTGAGAGTTTGGTTTTTGACACAGGAGCTCACCATGTAGTAACCAGGAAGCAGCTTCTGCAGGAACTCAGCCTCTTTATGCTGCACCGTCTTAATGATGAACTCGTCGTCGCTGGTGAGGTAGAACCAGGAACTGCTGGCGCCGGGGTTGCACAGCTCGATCAGAGGCTCATTACAGATGGAGTACTGGAAATCAGAGCGATGCAACAGTTAGCAGGAGAAAGTGTTGCAATCGACTCAAGCTAAACTTCCGCCACACCGTGTTGAAACACTCAGAATGATGACGTGAATTTCCACACTGACCAGATAGTCGTCTGGCTTGATGCCAAACAGCTCTCTGAAGTAGCGAAAGGCCAGCGGTGCGTACGTTTTTAAACGGAAATCTGGGTAGTGATGTGCTGGAGTCAGGTTGCTGCCCTCACTAGACAGAAGAATGTATTTAAGTTAGGATGAGAAAATGATCAATGTGCAGTAACAAAAACCAGTAGCTGTTTGCAACATGCGGGCCTTTTTCACATGTTACAGTAAAAGCTATAAGATTTCACTACCAAGACTTAAAACTTATGATAATATCAAACACGTTTGATTTTGTCGAAACATCAAGACGGGAAAAAGACTGACCACCTTATAACAAACGATTGAGACGATGGACTAGCAAGACTCTCATAATTTCATTCTGATATTGGAAATTTGTCTGCGACAGTGGATTTCGCTTGAAAAGTCGTTTGGTGTAAGGTCGGCATACTGGGACAATAAAACAGAGCCATTGTTAATGTTAATAGTAACACTTGTACTTTTCCTATGTCAACGTTTCTGCTGTGAAAAAGACCTGTTGCTGAAATGTTTGGTTTTCTACTCAACCACAAGTTGATGTGTTATTTCTTTTATCATTAAAGCTATGTCATCATCATCATTATAATACTTATGGGTCCCATAGATTCCTGAAAAGGAACCTGTGAAATAAAACATTACCAAGTACTTTTGTTAAGATCAACAGTAGTTGTTTGTCCATTCCCTTTTGTACATGTCAAAATGAGTATAATCTGCTCCTTTAGGGGCTTGACAAGTGTTGAAAATAGTTTAAAAACAGAGCAATTGCTTCACACCAAGTTTCAATTCTTTCAGCACTCCAGTACACAGTAATGTTCCCCTACTTTTCAATGGGGTGGACACACGTTTCAAAAAACCTCACTAGATAAAAACCAAACTATCTGCATGTCTAGATACCAGCAGAGAGAGGTGGAAAAAATAGTAGGCCTACACAGTTTTGTAATTTGGCTGAACTGATCCTTTGTTTATTAAGGGTGTCACGATTTAGATTTTAATTCGAAATCGACCGAAATTAAGTCACAATCTCAAACTTCTGCCACGCCCCCATGTCACATCCGGTCGGCTTGCCAAGCGGCTCTACACAACATATCCATCTTTAGGAAGAACATGAAAGAATGAAAAAATAGTCATCATTCTCAGGGTATAAAAAGTAGTTATCTGTGTGGTATATGTTCAACTGTTCGGAAATAGTTTGTTAAGACACTTAATTGTTCAGATAAGACTATGGACATGGCTGTTTTATTGTTTTTTGTTTGTTTCGGTGTGAACTTGAATGTCATCTTCTGTGAAGAAGACTGCAGTTACAAAAGAGAAACAAGATGGCAGGTTATTTTGCTTAAGCTTCCAATTGACTGAAGATATAAGTTATTGTTACATTATGTTGTTAATAAATGTTTTAAATTTGACAATGTAGCATGGTACATTGCGAACAAAGGTCAGATATTATATTGCATAAAAGTCTAGTCTGAAAATGGCATAGCAACCTGTGCTTTAAAAAAAATAAATGTAAAAATCGAGAATCGAACCGTGACCTTAGAATTGAAAATGTAATCAAATCGAGGATTTGGAGAATCGTGACGCCCCTAATGTTTATTAAATCGGAACTTGACTTTGCCTTACGTGCGTTAGCTATATGTTGTGTTGACAATATGTGTAGAAATGAGAGAGTACCTGGGCAGAAAAACGCTCTCCACCACAGAGAAGTCCTGCATGAGAACATCTCGGTCTGGTTTCGAGCTGAGGTTTCCCACAGCGTAACCGATGCCCAGCTGGATGGCTCCTTTCAGGGCGGCCGCCGTGGGCTAACAAACCACAACAGGGAAAAAGAGAACACATTTGTTTAAAAAAAGAAATCGGGGCGCCCTGATAGCTCACCTCGTAGAGCATGCACCCCATGTACTGGGGACTCAGTCCTTACCACAGCGGCCTAGGTTTCCAATCCGACCTACGGCTCTTAACCGCATGTCTTCCCCCTCTCTCTCGCCCCAAATATTTTACAGACACACAAGTCTAGAAAGGCTGCGACATATGGCAGAGACACTCACAAGATTTTTTGTGTTAGTTGAAAAAAAAAAAAGTAAGCTGAATTATTTGCATTAAAGTGCCCATATTATGAAAAAAAAATCACTTTTTCTGGGATTTGGGGCGTTATTTTGTGTCTCTGGTGCTTCCACACGCATACAAACTTTGAAAAAAAACAAACATCCATGCTGTTTTGAGTGAGATACGGGTTTTTCAGTAGGCTATGGAGTCATTTAGACCAAATAAATCTCTCAAGTAAAATAAAGCATGACATATTTCGCAGAGTTCATTTAGGAATTTTACTCCAACAAAAAAAAAAGCAGAAGCTGATCAACACAAACGCCTTGTTCACCCCACCACTTCCCTCTATGCCTAACAGCTGTTACATAACACAGCCGACTAACAAAAACAACATTAAGCTGCAGGTATGGTGTTGCTCTTTGTTTTACTTCAACTGCAATTTTACATCCTTATTTTCATTTTGATGGGATTTCATGACCCCTGAGATTTCGACTTATTAACCAACATATGAGGAAATTAAAGCTTCCCCCCCCCAACATTTCTGAAACAATTTGCCAATGCGTTTTTCTTATCTTCAAGTATCAAATATACTGAGAGGTTTTATTCACAATAATTAGGAAGTCTCCTATGCATACTCTGTGTTTTAAGAGGTAGATGAGTCCAGTCCAATACATTGTAGTGTGTTTGAGTGACTTTCCACACTCATTTTCAGTTTTGACACCAGCAATGATTGCATAATAGTGCGTGTCACTGTCTTCTTGAGCATATTTGAAATATTCCCTTCCTTGGAAATGATGACATGAATATTAATGACATCCACTTACCTTTTTATGATCCTTTGAGGGTTTGGTTCCTCTTCCTATACGTTCTGCGGTGGCGGTTGGCATCATTTGGACAGAGGGAACTTGATCAGAGGGAAGCTCGGCCATCCTTCCTCCAACTGTCGGGCTGACTGAGTTCCTAATTTCCCCTCAATGATGAATGAACCGGTCGCAGTGATTTACCTTGAATGGGCTTTACTGAAACGGCATTTTCCAGGTGCAGTGCTCCTGTGGGTGAGGTAGAGAGAAGAGGAATGACACAGTGTGGTGGCATTTGCATGGATGTCAATGCAAAGCACAGGTCAGCTGGCGAAAAAATCTGCATGGCTACGACTGATTAGCATTCCAGGCCTCACAGCCATCTCTTCCACAGTTTGTGTGTCTAGTTCTGTCTTACTAGGACTTACAGAGCCTTGAGATGTGCAGACCTCTCTGTCCGGGGCACTGCTGCGTTCTCAGGGACCACCAGTGTTGTTTTTGAGTTTATAACTCCCGAATCTCTCACTAGGACCTTTGATCCTCATTAAGAAGGATTGGGAAACCATTACATGCCAAATTCCCCTGTTTTATAACAGTACGCAAAGGAGGCTCAGCCCAGTTCTTTCTTGCTTATGTATGTGACAACAACAACTCCCTAAAAAGGCAGGAGTGATTACGGAGACAGACACAACAAACTGCTACAGTACATAAAGGAGCAGCTGTTGCGATTGCTGCTGCAGGAATATTGCTGGGAAATCCACGTGTTGATTACATGGAAAACATTTACTCGTGTCATACATTTGCAGCAGGATCCATTAAATGTTAGTCAATGTTAGCAACTCATGGAATTCATTTTTTGTATTCTCACCTTTTGGAAGCTCCATAAAAGGTTTATATATAAATGATTACACACAAAAAAAGAAACTCCCACACACTGTCTAACTTGCAAAGATAAATTTAAAAGCTGGCAACGTTTCAGTACTAGACCTTCATCAGGCAAAAAATTGCATTAAAATATATATGAAAGTATGTACTCTCATGGGCACATATTGTCACATTGGACTGTGAGTGATTTAGGAGTGACTACGGTTTAGTTTCACTGCCAATTATGGATTTATGGATTGCAAAACAAACTCTGCTGCAACAATGGCTTGTGTAATTAGCAGCATTTTATTTTTTTAAATCAGCACTTTGGTAATACAAAGGCTCTACAGAGGCCAAATCTGTGTCCCAAATGCTGCTGAATTGGTCAATATAACTGCCAAATGACTTTTGTAAATCCGGCATATTTAGAAACTGCATCCATAGAGGAGCAGTGGGTTGGTATTTGAAACTGAAATGTTTTAATTTCGGTCCGAAATAATTAAATAGAAGAAAAAAAAAAAAAAACAGCCCTGTCTCTTAAAATTTACATTCCTAAACAACTAAACTGCATTCTCAATCATGGATTACGTTTGTTTTTGACGTATCACAAATGTGTTTTTTAAATCAGTCAACATATAGGGACAACTTAGGTAATATTCATTTTTTTTTAACATTATTATTATATTTTATTCAGCTGACACTTATCCAAAGCGTAAGGAAAGTGTAGGAAGAGGAACCAAACCCTCAAAGGATCATAAAAACGTAAGTGGATGTCATTAATATTCATGTCATAATTTCCAAGGAAGGGAATATCTCAAATATGCTCAAGAAGACAGTGACACGCATTATTATGCAATCATTGCTGGTGTCAAAACTGAAAATGAATGTGGAAAGTCACTCAAACACGCTGGTAGAAGACTGCTCTACCACCTGAGCTGCCCCTTTTCTGTCACTTTTTTTTAGTTTAGTAACCAGAGGGGGAGAAAGGGGCTTGCGATTTCAGGGTGGATATGTGGGTATGGGGTAAATAATGAACACCTAAGGGTGTCACAATTTTCGATTTTAATTCGAAATTGACCAAAATTAAGTCACAATCTCGAACTTCGAATACAAAAATGGAATCGTTGATGCTGCCATGCCCCCCGTGTCACGTCTGGTCGGCTTGCCAAGCGGCCACCCCCCCATGTCACGTCCGGTCGGCTTGCCAAGCCAGACGTGTTGAAGTGCTGCGAGTCAACCTCCTCTAACTTAGCTAGAGCAAGTCAAATGATAGCATGGCAACTGCAGATGTAGGAGACCCATTGACAGAACTTAAACCCCCTCCTCTTTCACTGAAGTTGCCAGTGTGGAAGTATTTTGGATTTCCAGTGAGTTATGTTGACAATGTTTGCAATGTCGACAAAAAAGCCACAGTTTGCAAGCTCTGCTATGCGCGTGTACCATATTCTTCCACTGGCAGCACGACTGACATGGCAGTGCATCTCCGCAGGCGCCACAACATTTCTTTCAATGTTTTTGACAACTCAAAGAGCTGATTGTTGATGTTCTTCCTAAAAACATATCCGTCTTTAGGAAGAACATGAAAAAATACAGTCATCATTCTCAGGGTATAAAAAGTAGTTATCTGTGTGCTATATGTTCAACTGTTTGGAAATAATTTGTTAATTGTTCAGAGAAGACTATGGACATGGCTGTTTTATTGTTTTTTGTTTCTTTTGTTGTGAACTTGAATGTCATCTTCTGTGAAGAAGACTGCAGTTACAAAAGAGAAACTAGATGGCAGGTTATTTTGCTTAAGTTTCCAATTGACTGAAGATAAGTTATTGTTACATTATGTTGTTAATAAATGTTTTAAATTTGACAATGTAGCGTGGTACATTGTGAACAAAGATCAGATATTATATTGCATACAAGTCTAGTCTAAAAATGGCATAGCAACCTGTGCTTTAAAAATATATATATATGTAAAAGTCAAGAATCTAATTGAAAATGTAATCGAAGATTTGGAGAATCGTGACACCCCTATGAACTTTTATCTTTACCTTGGAAAAATCAATAAAAATATCTATCAAAAAAAAAAAATCTTTTTATTCTTTTGATCATTCTGTATAGACAAGACCCCGTTTAAAAAAAAAGAAAAAAAATACTGCCTCAGGATGTGGTATTGTGGTCTGACTCGAGGAGAAGGAAAATGTTTCATAAGGGTCATGCGTTTCTCAAGGATTCTCAGTTCATGAGAATCCGGCAGTTTGTTTGTCGTTTGTTTTGGAGGCTGCGGAGATCAAGCAACCTCTTAAAAGATGATTCCTTTTTATTAACAGATTTTGTGATGAGTGGTTAGAATAGTAAATGGGATTCCTTATATGTACGTATAGAGTCTTTGACAGTTCATTTCAGGTTTCCTCTGTATTGAAATCACAGAGTGATGTAACAGCACAATGTGGCTAAAAATATGTTAGATCAAGCATTCTTAGGTGCAATAGTTTTCCTTCTGCATAGTTCTAAAGATTAGATGTATGGCTTTCCATTCAAAACAATGACAAACATAAATGCTTAGTCTGCTAATTGCTGATTAAAAACACTAATAAGATTGCTGTATATAATAAATAAAATACAAGACAACAATTTGACCGTGAATGCAAAACAAGAAGAAATTGTCCAAATTACGCTATATATAGATGTTGCTATATGCATTACCCAGATTAAATCTTTGTCATGTAAAGGTTTCTATTTTCTATAATGACAATGCTAACATGCTCATATCTAGCAAGTATAATCGTTACTATGTTCACAATTTTAGTTTAGCACGCTAGCATTAGCACACACAGTACACAGTTCAGCTGATGCTGATGGGAGTGCCATTAGTTTTACAGGTATTCTGTCATGAACCAAAGTGTTGGACTAAGTGAGGTTTTGACTTGATGAAAAGTCAAAGAAATTACAATTCTTCCTGAAGGGAAGATAAATATCTGTAGTAGATCCCAAGATATTTTACTCAAAACCAAAAATGTCAACCTCATTCTCAAATGCCAATCCATTTAGAAGATTTTGAGACATTTCACAGGATAAGCAGGCCCCCCAGGAAATGTGCCGGGCTTTGAAGCCCATTTGACATAGCGGCCAAACAGTGAAATTAAAACTTCCGTGTCCGTCATGTGATGCCATGGGGCCCAAAAAGACTTTATCCCATAGGCTTACATGGTGAAAGAGGCATCTATAAATCCATGATACATTTTTTCCAACAATTGAATTGTTTTGTTGTCACAAGCCTGAAATGACTCGTTTTAATATCAGAATTTGATCCATTTGGTCCAATAACATTTGGAAAGTCTAGAAGAGCCGCATGATTAAAAAATGTCCTTCTTATTCAAGTTAGCGGAGCGCTAAACTGGAAGTAGCCGGCTCGGCCGGCGGAGGTCTCTAGCGCGCCTGCTCTATGGGCCTCATAGTGCGAAAGCAGCGACGATCATCAGGGTCACTTTATACGGGGAAGTTGAACAATTATTAAGCTTCATGCGCCACTCTCATAGGAATGAACTGGGCTCAGCCTCGAATGCTGTATCCAGGTTTTATTATACATCCATAAGAGCATAAGTGAAAAAGCCAAAAATGTCAACCTCATGGTGGCGCTACAGGAAAAGTCAGTGGATCGCCAAAGTCATTAGGATTCATCCTCTGGGGACTACAAATGTTTGTACAAAATACCATGGCAATCTATCAAATAATTGTTGAGATATTTCAGTCGGGACCAAAGTGGTGGACCAACCAACAGACCGACTTTGCTATCCCCAGAGTCATATAACGGGCATGGCTAAAAATGTTTTCATGGTGGCTGTACGTTGTGTTATGTGCTGATGCATTCTTTAGTATGCTAACACAATTCAACAGCACCACATACTGCCTGGTTAAACCTATAAGCAAAAAAATCCTCAGCAACATATAAGCAACAAATAAGCTACTTAAATAATATTGTTCATGTTCAAAAGGAGTAGGAAGAAGTTGAGAACTTTTCTGGTCCTACCCACTCTTCATTTTTGAACATTCATAGTTAATAGAAATTCAGTTTGCATCCATCAGTGTCCATGTTCAACTCTGTCAGCTTGAACAAATCCAAAAATAGCCACGAAGTGGAATCAAAACTTTTCGAAAACAGTTTCAACATAAAGTGAGCATTAGAACCTTCATGGAGGAGCATTCATTACAGTTCTGTTGTGTTACATTGCATTAGTTTGAGTACAGGCAGTAAAGTGCATACGGAACTTGTGAGACTCAGGTGAATATTTAAACCTGCCTCTGTGACACGACTTGCACACTGCAGCTCTTTTGCATACATGTAAACAACCCCTTCCAGCCGACATTTTACTTTCTGTCTGAGTGAAGGGAAGTGCAGATGATTTCCTCTTGTGATACTATCATCAGTTCATCTTCCTCCTGAACGACACACAGACAGCCTGTACTGGCTGCGTGACACTATACAATCATGATTATTATCATCCACAACAGGACTTAAAAGGGTACAAACGGTGTGAAAGTGTGTGAAATGGACATAAAAGTTAAACAAGTGGCTCTATCCTCACTTCATGATAACGTTGAGAGGAAGAAAAACTTTGTTGATAGCAATGAGAGACAAGCACAGAAAGCAGAAATTCATTCTCTGTGCCTTCTTACCTCAACAGGCCATGGTGGAGTGGTGACAGTGGTGCTGCAGGTCAGTGGAATGACACACCGATGTTGTGTGATCGCAACTCTGTGGCTGACTGACTGACTGACTGACTGTGGCAAGATGAGACGCACAGTGCTGCTGCAGGGACTGTAGAGCATCCTCACCACTTCCTCCCTCTCTCTCTCTCTCTCGCTCTCTCTCTCTCTCTCTCTGTTGTATTATTTCCCAGACGCCTCATGAGTCAGACTTGTCGTAGTTGTTAGTGTTGCATAAAGAAGTCTGTAGGAGAAAAATGTCTATATTACATTTTCTACTCCCTTGTTACTTTTTAACTTGTTATACAGTTATACTTATTGAATTGTGATGTTGTTATTGTAATATTGCAAAGCAGTCTTGCAACGAAAAAAGAAGAATTTGGTCATGTTAGGAATTTGGAAGGTACAGATTCAATTCTTAGCAATTATCAAAGACATTTTATCAATATTAATAATTGACTTTGAAGTTAAATAATAGTCGGGGCACCACAATAACTGAACTGTGAAAGCTCCAGCTCCAGCAGCTACAACATTAATACAGCTGCTTACACATGTATGTATCAGAACGTATATGATAATATGTCAGCCCTTTTTCTGTAGAAAGAGTATTTTCACTTTTTCAGTACATTTTACTGAGAGTAAGATTTTGAATGCAATACTTTTACTTAAAGGAGTTACATTTGTTGCGGCTGGCGAGTACATGTGACATGGAAAGGAGCCGAACACAGACAGTCACGCCGGCAGGGCTAAAAACTTACAAGGTAACAAGGCAGGCAGGGGTCAACACCAGAAGGCGGGCCAAACAGCCAAACTTATCACAAAGGGTTAGGCAAAGAATCAAGCAGGTCAGGCAGGTACCAGGTGACAGGGTTCCAGGAAACAGACATATGCATATGCTAGAGAGCAAAGGCATGAGGAACATGGAAACTTGACAAACAAGCAACTTGGCAAGGATTGAGTGGAAAATGATTAAAGCGGAAACAGATGAGAAGGTGGGTGGGGCAGTCAGGTGATGGGGAAAGGAGGGAAAGTCAGAGGGCATCTTGTTGATAGATGGAAATGGTTTTGAAGGGTGGAATAGGGAAGATGGCTAGAAAGAAACGACTGAAGGTGCTTCTCATGTTGCTTAAATTGCCTCCTTGACTCCTCCACTTACGTCTCTTCCTGACGTCTTAGTGCCTCCCAGCGAGGAAATCACGGCAGGAGAGAGGAACCGAGGAAGTGTCACATGAATTCGTCAGCTGTATGGGCGGAGTTAGCAACAGCTTTCAGCTGCACGGCTTCCGGGAAGGCTGCTCTTGTGCATCCTCGCTCATAGCTCTTCGGAGATCCCTCCTCCATCCTAGCTCCTCGGGGCAGGAATAAGAGCTTTGAGACGGCCTTCACAAAAGAGGGACAGAACAACTTCCTGTTCAAGTGAGGAGATATAAAGTAAGAGACTTGGGAAGCAGTCAAAGTAGTGGTATTTTTTCAAGTGAGTTCTTCTTCCATCAACGGCGTCAACCAGGGACATTGTGATTACATGGCTCGATCATTTATTTGTTTTTCATATTTTTTCTGCATTAAAAGGAGAATTCCGGCCAATTTTTACTAACACCTAACAGCTGGCAGCTAACATGGCGCGCTACCCACCAGCAGGCTCGAGACAGGGTAGGTGAATTTAAACAATGTCTAAGTTGAAAACGCATCTTGTTGTCACATAAGGGCCCTGTTCATGTTGCAGACATTTTAATTGCATTTTGTGTCTGTTAAGAGGCACAAAGGCACTCTAAAACCTGCCCGACAACTGCCGTTTTAGCTCAGTGGAAGCTCATAGAGGTAGCTGCAGCAACTCCAGTTTGCTAGGACCGATTCAGGTCGGGTTTTTTTCAATCGAAAGTACTCGCATATTTATAGCGATCAAGATTAACGTAAAAATTGGCTGGAATTATCCTTTAAGGGTGAAATGTTTGCCCTTTTCAGTCCAGGAGTTAAAAATTGGCAGGATTATAGGGAAAGAAAATGCAGGTTGCAATATCTTATGATCAGGGCCACACAGAATCTGCAGACGCAGATTTTCCGTAGATTTTAAACAAATTAAAATAAAACTAAGAATGTAAACACATCTCAACCACAAGCAGAGAAACAGTCCACTAAATTCTGCAGACTTTCATTCTGAATCACAGCTGAAAACTGAAAAAAAAACATCTACAGATTCCATTTTGGTCTGCTTATGATGCATTTTATGATGCTATTTCCCCTGCATGCTCTTTCCAGTGACGGACGGATTTAGAAAATTTTCCATGGGGTTGGCAAAGGGGTAGCGAAAGATCTTGGCAGGGTGGCAGGGGAAGACAGTACACGGGAACCCCCATATGTAAACGCACTGCTATGCCCTACTATGCCCCGCAACACCCTACTACACCCTGAACTATTATTTCTAGTCATAGTTCCATTATCTTTATTGTTACTATAATTGCCACCATTCATCATACCAACTGCTATAATTATTATGAATCATAATTCTCTATATCTGTATCCGTCTCTGTGTCCCAACCGGCAGCAGCAGATGGCTACCCACCAAGAGCCTGGGTCTGTCTGAGGTTTCTGCCCAAAAGGAAGTTTTTCCTCACCACTGTTGCACCAAATGCTTGCTCTTGGGGGATTTGTTTGTCTTTGTAAATTATAGAGTGTGGTCTAGACCTACTCTATCTGTAAAGTGTCTTGAGAAGAGTGAACTCTTGTTAATATTTGATACTATAAATAAAATTGAATTTAGCTGAAATTTAATTAAATGGCTTGTTCATATTTACTGATACAGACAAATAGAACAGAATGTGTCTTATTTTATCAGTAATTACGATCAAACAAAAGGTCAAATAAATGCTATGATAAACTGTAAAACATCATTATATAATATATGTATATATACATATATTATCTAACGATGTTTTACAGTTTAAAATAGATAATATAAATTGCAGTACAGTAGCATAACATGTTTCAGTTTTTGTCTATTTCCATTCGGTTGTATATGTTATAGGGTTAGACATGTAAAGATTTATG
This sequence comes from Zingel zingel, assembly GCA_023566125.1. Lineage (NCBI taxonomy): Eukaryota > Metazoa > Chordata > Actinopteri > Perciformes > Percidae > Zingel > Zingel zingel. The sequence goes on along the minus strand of CM042329.1, from coordinate 13,245,783 downwards.
TAAATATTACAGGGTTAGATATGTAAATATTTATGTAAATCTTTACATATCTAACCCTATAACATATACAACCGAATGGAAATAGCCAAAAACTGAAAAATGTCATTTCACTGAGTGACATGACATGTTATGCTACGGTACTGCAATTTAAATGGTAGGATAATATAAACAAACTATATGGTCCAGGGGTAACTGCAGGCCTCTTCCTCTCTGTCATCTTCATCTGCATGCTCCTGATCACTCCCTGCCTCTGTCCCTCTTTTTGAATCTGCAGCCTCCTCTTCATCCCTCACAGTCAATTCTTCTTTTCCCTCTTCTCTTTCACTTATTTCTGGATCTCCTTCTGTGGTCTCCTTCTGCTCTGACCCGCCTGGTCTCTCCAGTTTACTGCCTTCTCCTTACTCATTTCCCTCCTTCTCTTCCTCCTGTGCACTACTCAGAATTT